>CM035428.1:112361244-112423744 GCA_020310875.1 Ceratopteris richardii
CACTTGCCCCAAAAGCCATGGTTGAGGATTATTTCCAAATCCTCTCTCTTAGTGTGTAGTTCAACCATCTCCTATCTATGAAGGGTGTGGTTCAACCATCTCCTACCTATCACTTCATTACATTCTTTCCCCCCTTGGTCAATCATTTTCCTCAATGATCTTCTCTTATATCCCTCTAGCCTAGGTGATCAACCCCTTGAACTCCCTAAGTACCCTTGAGTTGATGTCCTCAACCTTGCATAGTTTCTTGAACCTTTTTAATAACCTTGATCTCTTGAACCCTTGGGCTATGTAAGGAATTGAACTCATAACCTCTTGGTTAGGAATGTGATGGGCTAACCACTTGCCCCAAAAGCCATGGTTGAGGATTACTTTCTAATCCTCTCTCTTAGGGTGTAGTTCAACCATCTTCTATCTGTGAAGGGTGTGGTTCAACCATCTCCAAACTATTACTTTATTACATTCTTGCCCCCTTGGTCAATCATTTTCCTCAATTATCTACTCTTGTATCGCTCTAGCCTTGGTGATCAGCCCCTTGAACTCCCTAGGTACCTTGAATCAATGTCCTCAACCTCGCACAGTTTCTTGAACCTTGTTCACAACCTTGGTAACTTGAACCCTTGCTCTCAACCTTGGTGTCTTGAACCTTCTTGTTCGCAAGCTTGGTGTCTTGGGTCCTTGTTCTCAACCTCAATCTTGAACCTTATTCTCACCCATGTTTGGTATCTTGAACCCTCAATCAAGCGCCACCCATAGTTTCCCAAGAGGATTTACACTTTCTAGCTAGCTCAGTAGATTTTGAAAGTTCATTTTGAGAGCTTTGCAATGGTATCTTACATGCCTCCATCTGACCTACGGATTGAGAGATACACCTCAATCTTTGTTGGGCTAACTTGTGAAAGTGACGTGCACTACTTTGTACCCTTTCATATAGAGGATGCCCAAATTCCTTTTTTAGAGGCCATTAGGTTGATCCACCTTTCCCAAGCCTTACTTCCTAGACTCTAATACCAATGTAAGGAATTGAACTCACAACCTCTTGGTTAGGAATGTGATGTGCTAACTACTTGCCCCAAAAGCCATGGTTGAGGATTACTTCCTAATCCTCCCTCTTAGGGTGTAGTTCAACCATCTCCTATCTGTCAAGGGTGTGGTTCAACCATCTTCTTCCTATCACTTTATTACATTCAATATTCATAGGAAGAATATGTAATTCTTTAGTTGATCACATTATTTTCGAAGAACCAATTGCCCAGAACCTAGATAATTCCCTTCTCAATGTAGAATTCCTACCTTTATACTCAGCTTAAATCCATCAATTTTCAAAATAACCTATCAAAATGTAAAGAAATAAAAATTCATTATCATATGCTCAAAAAAATAATAAACTATATCATAAAAAATAAAAACTTATTTTTACCTATTTGAATATACAAAATGATATTTCATAGATACCAACAACTATTCCTATGTAGTCAAGTTCACTATCTATAAGGTTCATATCTTTTGAGCTAGCACATAATAGTTGCTTGAAAGAAGCAACAATGCTAGAATCCTTTGTTTTACGTAAAGAGTCAATCATTTTGATTCTAATATGGTGTTCAAAAGCCCACATATTTGTGAACATTCTAGCCTACAATAAAAATCAAATTATTAAAGAGAAACAAATATACATATATGTGAACAAATAGAATACTAGTAAAATTAATTTAATTTTCTTTCACAACCTATCATTAGCTCCCTCTGTTCATCTGAGGTTTGTTCATTATTTGCATTGGCTCATTGCATACGAGTATATAGTCAATCCATGAAAGAAGATATTTTTGTATTCTCGTTATCATTGAGATTACATGTATAACTTTTGTTTCTCTTTCTTTTACTTTGGAGATTTTGAAGTTCCTATTCATACTCACTAATGAATGCCTGCATGCATTTGCTATTATATGCTACACAAGTAGAAACATCACTTTTTTCTTGTAATGTAAATTGAAATGGAATTGCCTTACTTGATAATACCTCATCTGTTATTTTTGAAGAAGATTCATTGGTCCATGCATGTGGAGCTTCTTCATGAACTCTTTCAAGGTATTCACTAACATAATACATGCACTCTTCGAGCATCCATCCCTTTGCCATAGATCATTTTGGCTTTTCTCTTTGTCACACATAACCTTTTAATATTCCCATAAATTGCTCGACCCAAAATATCCATCGAGTGTTTAAAACATCAGAAATATCTATTTCATCCACAAGATGGACTAACAAATGAACTTGAATATCAAAAAATGATGTTGGAAGCTCTTTCTCCATCAAACATAGTAGCTCCCTGCATTCACATTTCTTTTGTGGGATTGAGTCTTTGTCAATCTCTTTTGATGTAATCTACCTGTTATTATCATAAATCAAATACTAAATAAATTATTTCATAAATAAAACATAACAAATAATCTTATATATTAAATATAAAAGTATGATATTTACCTAATAAGCGATCCAAGACAATAGATCACGTCTCGTACTCCTTTCATTGTACATCCATTGATAACGAGAGGTAGGATATGCTTCAAAAAGTTATGCCAATCATGTTTTGGAAAGATGCTCCATATCCTATAGGTGTTTGAATCCATTGAATCCTATTGTGGATAGTTTGTATAAAATTAAGTCATTTCTTGATGCTATTGTGTCTTTCAATCCAAGAAGATGTTGCCATAATGAATAACCAATATTCTTGAATATATTCATAAGATCAAGAAGATGAAAGACCTTTAACTCGTTCAAATACTCCAAAGAATACCATATCAACAGATTCTCTCCTAGTGCTAATTTTTCTTTAGCTCTAATCTTTACATTCTCATTATCTTTGTCATCACTAAAGATTTTGGATTCTAGATCTATAAGAAGCTCATTTATACATTTTCAATATCAATCCATAGATGTCATTAGTTTTGGACACTAACTTGTTTCAATCTTTCCATTAAAATGTAACGCTTCTCTTTTGCATCTTAATGGATGATCATTAAGCAAGAACCATCGATGTCAAAGATAAATATTTTTATTTAGATTCTTACTATAAACTAATCTCAACCAATCACCACCATAAGAATAAGCCTTATATCCCTTAGTAGATATTCTTGCATCTAATTAGATTAACTCACATATAAAAATATATATATTAAGTAGAAAAAAATAGATCTATATTACCTGAATAGATACCTTATCTTGGAAAATCATGTATATTCCAAGCCACAATTCTGCAAACCGTAAAGTGTCTCTGATTAATGCTTTTTGATACATCAATGACATTAATACCTCTCCATAACCCTTGGAGATCATCAATGAGAGGAGAAAGATATATATTCATGTCTTTAACTTGTCTTTTTCCCAAGATTAAAAATGAAAGCATTAAATGTTCCTTTTTAATGCTACAGTATGGTGGGAGATTGTACTTAATGACTACCATAGACCATGTTGATCATTTACTAGATTTAATTGAAAATAGATTAACCCCATCTAGTGCAACTCCTAACTTTAGATTGCATGGCTCTTGTGCAAAATTAGGCCATCTAGAATCAATATGTTGAAAAGCTGCACTATCTGCTAGAATTCTCATTACTCCATCAATACTTTTATGATCATATCCCCATGTGAAAAGATTTGATAATTTAGGCTTTGAAACATACGTTTAATTCGTGGAGCCAATGGAAAATTCAATACCTTTTTTGGAGTTTTACCCTCTTCGTCTTTATATCAAGGAGATTGAGATTTTGGACATGTCAAAGAGTCTACATATTCACCTCTATATAAAAGAGAATCGTTAGGACATGCATGTATACACTGATAATCTATACCAAGATTGTTGATTATCTTCTTCATTTCATCATGTGATGTAGGAAGAATGTTCTTGCTTAGTAAAAACTTTTCAAATAGTAATCTATAAGTTCATGAAAGAAGATGATATCAATGAAAATAAATAAATAACTAAATCAAGAAATAGATAAATAAATAAAGAAATAAGTAAATAAATAGAAAATTATAAATTATACCTTAATAGCGTCGAAACAGATACGTTACTCCATCCAAAACAATTTTGAAGATTGAGAATAAGTAAGCTTGCACTTAGTTGCGTCAAGCGACTTCCATTCCTCTCGAAGTTATTTCTCATTTTTAGATCAATGTTTTCATTGTCATTTTGATACCAATCCTCAATAAAACTTTCCATGCCATCATCCTCATCATTATCGAAAAAATCTTTTACTTTATCTTCTTTTCAATATAGGCCTTTCAATCTTGCATAGTCAACATGATCACTTTTGCGTAGCCTCCTCATGGAAGGTTCTAATAAATGAGGTCTTACTGACAACTCTAAATGGTGTGGTGGAAGATAATCAATGTCATACATAGGAATCTACACACATGAATAAAAATCATTAGTATTCCATAAATAAATGAAAAGTAAACTTTAAGCATAAATTTAGAGTAATGCATAAGTAAATCAAGCATCCAACAACTTGTTGATAGATAACAACATCAAATGCATCTCCAACATCATGAAGACTCAATCATAAACATGTCTCCATAGGAGTGACAATAGATTTGCAATCTTCAAGGCCAAAATGCTGCAATAATGTGTCAATATATTTTGTTTGACACAAAGCTATTATGCCATCAACTTGCATAAACTGAATGCCCAAATAATGATCCCCGAATCAGACATCTCAAATGAGGCATGCAAATCAGCCTTAAAATCAGCAAAAATATGCTTCTCATGAGGACCAGTGAGCAGCATGTCATCAACATATAATAATGTTTAGAAGCACATCATTTGCACACTTAAAATATAAGGTGTTCTCAGTTGGACTGTTCTCAAAACCATGTGCATTTAGATAGGCATGTATCTATTCATACAAAGCATGTGGTGCTTGCTTTAAACCATATGATGCCTTCTTCAACCTACACACTTTGTTTTCATGCCCTTTCTACACAAAGCTATGGTGCTAAAAAAAATACACTTCTTCATGCAAGTCACCATAGAAATGCAGTTTTGATGTCCAACTGATGTACATTCCAACTATGATGAGCTGCAAGTGCACAGGTGCTATGAACAGTGGTCATTGGACATGTAGGAGCAAAGGTCTCATCAAAATCAATGCCTCTTTCTTGAGCATAACCCTTTGCAAGAAGCAAAGCCTTATACCTATCAGCTGTTCCATCGGGCTTATGCTTTAGCTTGTACACTCACTTAGTGCCACTAGCCTTCTTGCTAGGTGGCAAGTCACATAAAGACCAGGTACCATTTTTCATGATAGCATCATATTCTGATTGTATAGCATCCATCCAATTTTCAGAATTTTTTGATTCATCAAATGAAAGAGGCTCATCCTCATCACAAAGACTAGAGGTAGCCATAACATAGCAATCTAATGCAAAAGAAGCACTATGAGATCCTGAACGAGTATGAAACACGAGAGGTCCACCTAATTTGCTATCACATAAAGTCTACACCAACCATTTTGGCATAGTTTTTGTCTCCTCAATATCAGCTCTCTCATCAACAAGTGCACCATGTAAATTTGCATTAAAAATGGAATGATTTGCATCATCATATGAAACTTGTAAAGGCTGAGAAATTGCCCCATTAGGACTAGCACTAGAGTGTCCACTTGTAAAAAGAGGCGGCAAAGTGTCATACATGCCTTTGGAGCTAATTGATGTCTCCTTAATACATGAAAGTAATGGCAGAATAGCATCTTCCACAAAAACAACATCACGACGAACCAAGATGCGTTTATTTTGTGGATGATATAGATGATAGCCTTTGCTTTCAAAACTGTACCCAACAAAAATACATTTCACTGCTTTATCATCAATTTTTTGCATTGTTGTTCAGGCACTAATGCATATGCCAAACAACCAAAAACACGTAGATGAGCAACAAAGGGCTTGCGACCACGCCAAGCCTCATATGGAAAGACTATAGTGCTTTAATGGGACACCTGTTAAATACATATGTTTCACACATAACAACCTCAAGCTAGAAACTATGTGGTAAAGCCTGACTTTTGACCATACACCTTGCCATCTGCATGAGTGACCTGTCCTTCTTTTCAGTAACTCCATTCTGATGAGGTGTATACAACACTGTACACTGATATCTTGCCTCGAGTTTAGCTAGAAATGCATTAGAACCTGAAGACATATATTCCCCCTTGATCAAAATGGAGGGTCCCCATGTTACATGCTGATAAATTTTTAGCTAGAACCAGAAACTGTTTGAAGCACATAAACACTTCAAACTTTTTTTTAGTGGATATACCTATGCATGCCTAGAAAAATCATCAATGAAAGTCATGAAGTAAAGATAGTTTCCAAAAGAGGGTGTCTACATAGGACCATAGACATCACTGTGAACAAGCTACAATTTTTGAGTAGCTCTAATTGAACCACCTTTTGGAAGGAAGAATGTTGCATTTTTCCCAAAATAGAGCCTTCATAGACATGTTTATTGTGTACCTCAAGTTTGGGCAAAGAGGACACCATTTCAAATTTTTGTAGGTGTAGCAAACTAGCAAAATTCAGATGACCAAAGCGTGCATGCCAAAGCTTTGCATATGACATAGCCTGAGAATCATGTACTGCACATGCTGAATCATTCATAAATTTTTCATACTCTATGTGCTTATATAGCCCATGACATAAAATGCCAAAAGCAATAATCACATCGCCATTTGATAGATCATGAATTGTACATCTATCATCAACAAATTTCACAACCAAGCCTATCTTGGATAAAGCAAAATTTGATAATAGATTCTTCTTGATCCTTGGCAAAAATAAAGCATTCAATAATGTAAAAGAACTACCATCAGTTGTAGTCAGAATTATCTTACCAACTCCCATGATAGGATAAGAGGAGTTCTTGGTGCATGTGATAGTATTCCCTATAGGGGCAGGCTCAAGTGAAGTGAAGAAACTCTGCTATGAGGTTTATGTTTGGTTGCCCTCTATCAAAGTACCAAACATCTGAGTCTACTGCAGACATACACCATTCAACAAAAGATGGGTCAAAACTGCAAATAGTAGTAAATGCCCATTCTTCATTCTGCACTAGATTAACATACTCTATTTTTGGTGTAGAGGCCTCTACAACAACCATTCCAGCCTCTTTCTTCTTTGCCTCTTTTGTAGCCAATTTTGGATAAATTTTTATGAAATGATCATTCGCTTTATAGTTCTTGTAAAATAACTTTTTCTTTTCTATTTTCTTGTTGTCTCTGTCATCCTTCTTTGATTGTCCAGAATTAGTAGATTTTTACTTACTAGTAGAAGAGCTCCATTTATCTTTGCCCTTCTGAATAGCCAAGAAAGCTTGATCTACAATATGCATAATGGACCTATTGTGCCTAGACTGATCTTCTTGCAACGAAACAAATACTAACTCCTCAAATGTTAAGGCATTTGGATTGCCTTTCATCATCAAACAAAGAGTAGAAGGAAAACTCTGATATGAATTGGGAAGACCACTCAGAATAGTCTGCACAAGTAAAGTGTCAAGCAAGACTTCATCAACAAAAATCAACTATTCCTTCAAATCTTTGATCTTTGTAAGAAAAATGTCCATGGAATCTCCTTCGTTCATGTGCTCACTCTCCAACTGTTTTTAGAGGTAAGCAACACGAGCCTCATTCCTTGCTTGGTATAAAGTGGCAAGTGTATCCCAAGCATCCTTAGCTCTTCTGCAAGAGCAAATGTGAGGAATAATGACACGTTTGACATACAAGGCTATCAATGCATGTGCGTGAGCATCTTTGCCATCCCAACAAATTTGCTCTATAGTATGTGTAGCAAAACTATAGCATGAACAAGAATCTATAGAATATGACCATAAGCTTTAGTACCTGTATTTGTAGGTACCCTGCACAATATTCCATAGTCCATTTGTGACCAATACATGATGCATCATATAAACCCATAATGGATAAATAGTACCATCCAACTTATCCTTAACAACCAACATATGAAATACATCACTGCTTTTAGCCATAGCCACTGGCTAAAAATACCTTGATGCAAAAAATTGGCTATCTTAAAAAGTTGAACAGAACTTCCCTATTGAGTTCTGTTAAACCTCTAGTAGACTTCCAGACGCTTATACTGGTGAACTAAAACCTGTATATATCTTTGGCACAAAAAGATGAAATAGCCTGCACAAGCACTACAATAGTGCATTTGGAGGCTGAAATGAGCTCAGATCATGATTTTGGCACTACATAGCAAAGGTGTTTTGATCTTCTAATCACCTTGAGTATGCATACCAAATTTTGTGCAATTTTGAGACCGTGGCTGTAGGGGTGTCGATGACATCCTTGATGAAGCGGTGACTTGCTCTGATACCAATTGTTGGAGTTTGAGGCATGTGGAAGCACATAAACAACACAAGGAAGAAGAACTTAGAAGAAGCTTGGACCACAACACACAATATGGAATGTATTACCACTAGAATGTACAAAGATAAGTGACCTATTAGCGCAATAGGAATATATACATACCGGGGGTAAAAAACCTCCTAAAGAGGGAAAAAGTGCTCCAACAATCCTAGTGTCTTCACACACATCACTACCTAAATATATCAAAAATGATCCCATAGATGATGTACTTTTGAGAGCCCCCTCTAATTCTATATAAGCAGGGCCTCTCCCCCATTTGTACTTGGTTAGAAGCTTGAGGAGCCTACTCCTTGCTCTTTGCAAGCTCACTCTAATCCATGTGATTTTTTCCATTTCATGGTCATCTACTCAGTTTTGATTCTCACACTCTTTCATTTTAAGAGTACACTCTTCTTTTCATTTTGCTTCCATGCGTATGGTCTCTTCATGGTATCAAAGCATTAGGTGGAGGCCTTGGTAGTGATTTTGGTGGTCTTTTTGGTGGTGGTGGTGCTAGAGTTCGGTGGTGGTGTTGCTCTCCATCCATTTGGAGAAGCTTTTTGCCATAAATTTTTATAATTGTAAGCATCATATTGCCCATTTTTTGCCCACCCTACCACCCTTATTCTTCATCATTTTGTACACATTTTACCAGTCTCTTTACTCCCATTTTCCCTCCCTCCCACCCATGCTCTTAGATTTGGTGGATGTTCATCATAGCTGACCAACATCATTTGTAGCGATTCCGATGCATCTCACATGTTGAAGTGCTTATCAACAAACTTGAGCATTTGTATGTGTGGTATTGGTCATGAAGATTGACTCATCTCACATCTTTAAAGTTTTTATAAACACTGTTTTCCATTCTTTTATTTTTTTAAGGATTAATGTGAGAATTTTCAATTCTCTAGTGCCTCATCATCTTTGTAAAAGTTTATGTATAGAGTCAATGCCCTATACCATATGCATTGCACAAACAAAGAAGAAATCTTTGCTATCTAAGATGTGTCATCAATGATGTAGCATGGATGATCAAACACAATCTAGAGCATCGTTAATGGCTGATATCAAAGTGGAATTCCGGAATCACTGCAACTCGGCCGTGGGAGAACTCAAAGCTTGTGACAAATACTATAGATTCTAGCACCTCATTGGCTATAGAGTCCTAGTTGCAATAGAAGGAATGGAGAAAAATTGATAGTATCTTCTTAGCATGATCGACACCTACAACTAATAGGCATATTCCCTCTTTGATTTGAGCACACCAAAGAGGAAGGCAATGAGCTATTGGACATCGACCACACCATCATTGGAGTAGCACTTTCACATCTTGAGTGATGGTTCAAGGAATCATTTTCTCAACGGAATTTATGATTTTGACAAGTCTTAGTGTATTTTCCATACTTACCATTTGACAAAGATTACATTGTAGTTTCAAAGAGGTCTTATTCCAAAGGGTTTTTAACCTTCTTTTTGGCACATGTATTTGAGCACACCAAACCTTAAGGGATTATTTTACACTTCTCACGAAGCTTCCCCTTCATTTTGGCACATCTCCAAGCATTAAAGTGTTCTCATAAATGGGCTCTTCAAGGGGTTATGTTGTGAGATTACTTAAGTACTTATCTTTGTATTCTCCCTCATTAAGGGGATAATTTGTATTTTCCAAAAGGTCTTACACCCTTCTCCTCATGAACACCATTCAATACTAAGTGCCCTCTTGTAACATTAATATATAAGAAAAAGTCGATTTTGTGTGTGCTTTGGGAGGCTATTCTAAGCCCCCAAAGAGTGTATCTCTCTCATAATCAAGTGTAGGGCTACTCTAAGCCCCCATCCCTCCAAATGATTTCCATTTTTTCAATGGTTACTCTAAGGACCCCCCTACTTGATATTAACCTTTTGTGGAAATTTTGACTTCATTTTTGCAAGTGTGGTGGCTTATTTTCAACAACAACAATGTCTACGATCTTGAATGTGATGTCTTCAAGTCAATGGTACTTGCCTTAATTTATTTCAATTTTTACGCCAAAGGATGAATGATTAAACAACACCAACTATAATCTATGGAAGGATAGAATTAGGGCATAACTTTGTACCAACCTATTATATGTAGTTGAAGGAACATAGTTTGAACAAAACAAGCAAAGTGATCTAGCAGCCTAGAATTTTTGGAATTTCAAAAAGAAGAGAGATTTAGGACAATTACTTTTAGCTTGTGATGAGTTGACCAAGGACCACATTACCTCCTACAAAACATCCCACAAAGCATGGAAGATCTTGAAAGATCTTTATGAGGATACAAATCTATCTAAAATCTATACCTTAGAGGCCGAGTTTCGAAGCCTCTCAATTAGGTTCCATGATTCCATTACTAAAGTTACTGCCAAATTTGAAGATTATCAAAGCAAGCTTGCACTGTGTGGTTGATAAGTTTCCGACAAGGACATGACCATTAGACTTCTCAATAAGCTCTTGCAATCTTATGAAACGTTTGTGACAACCCTTGACAACCACGACCAAGTATTGACTTGGGAAGAAATTCAGTGACTTGTACTCCTCCAGGACTCTCGAGCAAAGTTGGCATCCTTGTTGCTCTAGCACGATGGTGAGAACCACGTTAAGAAGCTTCACCTCCTTAATGTCAATCCGCGGAAGAGGTAGGAGTGATATGAAGATCGTGAATGTGAGATGATGTGAGAGTGAAGGTGAGAAGCATCAAGATGCACACACACATACACACACACAATGAAGAGACAAGCAAGACACAATGGAAGGTGGGAATTTTGCTCTATTACTCAAGAACACAATTACAAGCTCAAACTAGCTCTAAGCTCACACTAGCCACCATGAACCAACCTCAAAAATGAGCTCTCTAGCTCTTTTTATAGTTTCTAGACTAGTTTTGACCGGTTTCACATCTAGTGACCGGCCTAGTTAAAAAATAGGTCCTAGAGGCTATTTGGAAGGGTAAACGATGTCTAAAAATAACGAAAATTGGTACGCGCATTCTACCTAAGCTCCTCAAGCTCGAGGACTCCTCGGCTTGCACAAAATGGAGCTATGAATTAGAAAATGGGATTTTGTCTATATTACATATGTTACAAGAGTGATGAAAATCACTGTTGGATGTTTGAAGAGGTAATAAAAACATAGTTGCTTGAAAAAAATGATCCGACTGGCTCCCTGCTCCGTCTTTACATGCTTCCACGTCGTCTGTGCCTTTGACTGTGCCTCTGACTGCTTCCAACACCCCCCTCCCTCTGGCTTCTGTCGTCCTCGACAGAACCTTGTTGTGCGGTCTGCCGGATGTAGTTTTGTAGGAGGTCGTGAGCGAGGGTGTGCTCAGATACTCAAATGCCTCGGGCCAGATCAGCCTCGAGTTTCTCCCAGTCGATCGGTTGCGGTTCGTCGGGTGGCGGGAGTTGATAGTGCGCGGAATAAACCATTCGCTCACAGGCAAAAAGTTGCAATAAATGTGTGGGCCTACTGATGAATACCTCGGAATGGTATTCCCAAAACCCGGTGGTGAACATCTCTTCAAATGTTTGCTTGTAGCACGCCGGTAGGTATTTTATTCTACAGTGCCAGGCATAACACACCCGGAGCGATGGCGTTGTGCTCATGTCATATACTAGATCAAAGTTACCATGCTCAAATCCCGGGGTGTTTACATGCGGTGCCTTGACGCGTCGGAAGACTTTAAATATCATTTGCATCATGTCAAAAATTTTGACAGTCATATGCGCTGCGATATCATCCATATGCTTCAGGCGAGGGAGCCAGTGACGGATTGTAGCCATCATATAGCCAACAGTGGGCAACTCGGTGGGTGGCTTGAAGTAGGGGTAATTCAGCCAATCCTGACACTGCCTATTGTTTTGTACTTTGATAGCGAATGCAGTCCAGGAGCGGCGTCGTGGTACTGGTCCCCAGCAAGGATTATACTTTAAATGTAAAGGCGCTTTCACCCATGTGCTCATCATTATGGGTATTTATGGAGGAGGTCTTTGCGCCAATCAGGTTGATGGATCTCTCCTCTTTGCGCATTTGGTGGCAAGTCCGCCGGCTCGAATTGTGTAGCATGCGTGGGTTTCATGCCGGTTTCTTTCTCTATAGCTAGCTGATATTCAGCCATTAACATGAAGTACGGTTTATACTGCAGCTCATGCCCAGATATATAGCGTCGGGGGGCCAAATGAGCAAAGAAGGGGGATTGTAAGATTCTCTCTTCAATCATGGCCATGGCATGCAACTGTGCCTCTACTCTGGCTGAATGTGTCGTTCCAAGTTCCTCAATCGTTTTCATCCACGCGGGGGTAGGAAGTTCATAGGTCATCTGGCCTTCGGCCGTGACTTGTCCGCCTGGGATGGGTATTGGCTCGTATGCTTCTTCAAACGTTTCCTCCACCGGAATGGTTATGTTCTCGTCGTCAGCTGGGATCTCCGGTGGGGAGTCAGGCCGTGGTGGTGCTTCGTATACATCTATGCGTGATTGGAGAGTGGCTACCTGGGCCCGTAATGCGTTGAGTTCCTCTATGAGGTCAGGAGAGGGGTCCATAGGTTCTGGTACTTCTGCTGCTACTGGTACTTGTTGTGGTGCCGGTTCTCTGAGCTGTAGTAACTTGTGATCTTCTTTTAACTTCTGATGCTCTTCGTTCATTCGATCATAGTCCTCTAGCAATCTCACGTGATCCTCTAGCAACATCTGCATCGATTCGGATGGGATTGCCTTGAATCTTCTAGGACTTAAGGGTTGTTCTGGATGGTCCAATGCCGCTTCCAAATTCTCTCTATTCTGCTCTTGGAGTCTCTAGTTCTCCTCTTTTGCTGCGGCTAGGTGTCTCCTGAGTAAGCCCATATTCCTTGTCAGCGTCGCGTTTCTAATTGTTTGGGCTCGAAGCAGGTTGTCCAGATCAGCAGTGGCTTCTTTTGTTTTCTCTTCACTTTCTAGCTCTAGCTTATGATATGCCTCTCTTAGTTCTTGGTATTGTGTATTTAAAGAGGCATTCTCGATTGATAATGAATTAAGCTGCGACTGTAATTCATTTGTCGTCCTCTGCAGCTGTTGATAGTTGTTGCCAAGAGATGCAAACTCATCTCGTACTTGCGTCATGCATGTGAACATTTGTTGAAGTGCAGTGTCTATGGTTGGCGATAATAGTAATGGAGTGCTAAGTGAGGATGCAGTGGAAGTAGATGCAACGGGAATGGGGAATGGGGTTGGGAAGGTGGATGCAGTGGTGATCGTGGAAAATTGTGACGTACCTAAATATGATGGTGCTGTAAGTGGAGTGGGTGCTAGTGCGGTGGGTGGTGAGATGTCCATGTCATTGGACGTGTCAAGTGCGGTGACTGTGAAAAGCGGTGTGTAAGTGGGTGGTTGTGTAGGTGTGAAGACGGGATTTACAAATGTAGAGTAATTTACAGGGGGGATGGTCGGAGCAGCTTGGTGAAAAGGGGAAATAGGGGTTACGGTGGGTTGGGGAGGTGAAACTGGTGAGAAGGTTAGTGGGGTTAGAAAGGTGAAAGGGTGTCTTAAAGGTGGGGGAAAAGATGGGAAGGATGAAGGGATGAAGGGGTTAACATGTAGACGAGGTGGGGTGGGTACGGGCATGGTGGCATGAATGGGCACGGCAAAGGCTGTGGCTATGTTGCCGTGGACTGGTGTGGAGGTGGGAGGAGCAGGTGGTTGAGCGGGGGATACAGGATGGGTTGGTGAAACATGAGGTGAGAGAGGAGTAGATGGTGTGGATGTTATTTCAAGGATAGTGGTAGTATGTACAACGGTAGTATGTGGTGGGGAGTCGACTAGGATAGCTTCGTCGGTGAAGGATCTTTCCGGACGTAGGCGTGCATCTTGCGCCTGGTGGGATGATTGAGCACCTACCGGAACTCGAATATATTCACCGGGCTTCGATAACAGGCGAACTCTGCGAGGGTCATATTGGGGAAGTGGCTTCCTTTGTAAATATCTCAGTGCTTCGACCGGGCCGATGGATTTGACCAGTTCTCTAAACCCTCTGATGTAAACTTCTTCAAACCCTCCGGAGATGAGTTCTTGTTCGATTATGGTCTGGCTTTCTTCTTCAGTCAATTTCTTCCGTGCCCAGACTTTCTCCATTGTACGATATAATTTCTTGATTGCCAGCGTGTAAGCTGCTGCTTCGAAAGTCTCCTCTTCATGCGTGCTGGTGTCACCGTGTGCATCGGTTTGTTGGCCTTGGCCGTCTGTCTGTCCTTGTTCTTGGGAATCATGCGTGCCCTGGCTGGCTTCATCGTCACCTTCGTCGTCATCGGTGGCTGTTCTTTCGTCATCAGAGCTCGACACAACTTGTCCCCGTGGCTGATCCCGCGGTGTGGTAGGGTAGCTGGGGCGTTCATATTCTTGAGAGAACATTTGTGCCTCTGAAAATTGGAACTCATTTGAGAATGCATCAGGCATTTCAAAATCGAATGTTGTGTTAATTGGTTCTGCTTCCATGTGTGGTATTGGGAAAGAAAAGGCTTCCGCACCAATAGTGGTGGGAGCTTCTGCTGTCGTGGTGGTGGGTTCTGTGGTTGTAGCTGCCTGAGGTGCAACGGTACTGGTAGTGCCCTCCGTTACCACTGGTCTAGATAACCTTATTCGAATGGGTTGTACTGTGGGAGCGGCTTTTGTCGGTGATTGCTCTGGGGAGGGTTGTGGTGATGGTGACTCTGGCACTTGAAGGCAAGGAATAGTGCCTCTCATGCGCTTACCTACCCGTGCTCTGCTGGGCTTCCTGGCTTTCTTCGTAGTTCCTTTGAATGCTTTCAGCTCTTCTCCTGTTAATGCACGTTCAATTGGCAAGTCATAAGCCAAGCACATATAAACAATTCTTGTCAGCGCACAACATCCATTAAGCACTTTCTTTCGTTCCCATCTGTGTTGTGCCAAATACATTTGATCAATGATCCAGCTCGCCAGATCGACAGTCTGAGGTCCAGTACATGCCAAGTACAATCCAAAACATATTCTTTTATGTGGCATGGTGAATCTGTCCTGAGCGGGGAATGCGAAGTGTTGCATGCATATCCGTAGCGGCTTTGACAGCTCAGGTGTAATTGCTGAGATCTCCTCCCACTTAGTGACATCCCCACGTTTCATAGGGTCTGGAATTAATCTTTCTCGATCTGTGGGCGTGTGGGTTCCATGAATCTTGATGGCAGCCCTGATTAAATCCTTCGAAAGATAAAACCTTTTGTAAGGTGGATCCTCCACTAAAGAGGGCAAAATAAAAGTCCCTGGGGTGTCCTTATTCTCTGAGGCCAGCAAAGTGGTGATTAAATAATAACATCGATAAAAGTCAGGTTTGGGCAGAGGATCACTGAAATACTCCGTGAAGCCGGCTCTGGCCCAAACATGAGTTAAGTCCTGGGTGTTCTGTAGGCCTTCAAACTCTCTGGAGAAGAATTGGTATTTTCCCCAAGTGCGGTCATCAAACGTCAAATTAGATTCAAATATAAAATCCGCATCCGCTAAGGGTCCTGCAAGTCCCTGAAACCAGTGAGAGTTACGGTGTATCTTTTCTGTGTAGCCCATAGGTGGGTTATCGATCGGCATGGGCCCTAGAAATCCTTGGAATTCTGGCGGTGGAGCAGTCGGGTGGGATTCTGCTCGTAAAACATTGAGGGGGGCTGCAGCTACACTGTGGCCTGCTTCTGATGGTCCTTCGTCGGTTTGCATGATGACTGATGCGCTAATGAGAAAGATCTGCTACAAAAGATTAACACATTAGCATGGAAATTAATTATGATCCCATTAAAGTGAGACCGCAATCCCTTTCCATAACTGATGCGTAACCCGTGTAGCCAAGTGCTGTGATGTGATGGATGCAATGCTTCTTGCAGCACTAGTGCAGGTCTCTAGACACCTACACGTTTCAGATTATGCATACGTTTCTTGATGAGATGAGATTATGAGTGATGTGTGATGATGGTGGGTGAATTTATACAAGGTTTAAAGGTTAGTGATTTATTACAAGGTTGAATGTTAGTCGGGGGGTAGTTAGACAATGGGTTAGGGGAAGACGGTTGGACACGCTTCGGTATCCATTTCCTAAGAGTCTTTGAGTGGGTGGTGGGTTTCTGCTGAGGGGCAAAAGGTAGTATCGGGTGTGGTGGTATTGAGGGATGGAAAGATTTGTGAGGGGTATATATTACATGGCTTAAGGGTTGAGCTATGATACATGGTTTGGGTACCCAAATCTGCGTGGGCGTGGGTCTATGGGTAAGATATTTCTTGGCGATCCAAATTTGTCGAATGCTCGGACCTGTAGAAGAAGGTCGAGGGGATGGTGGATACTGATTCTGTTTCTGCCCTGCCTTTTTCTTGTCGATCTCTGCTTGGTTGGAGTTCTTCGGTGCTTTTTGTACTTTTGGCACCCATATTTGTCTGGTGCCGCTTCCTTTGGGTGGCCTCGACTGCTTTCCTTGCTGTGTCTTCTGATACTGCCGTCGGTCTGGGTTCCTTCGTCGTGGTTGACTCTGTTGTTGTTGAGGTTGAGAGGTCGGATGGACACTCTGCTTTGGAAAAGAAGGGAGATCCAAAACTTGCGTGACCTGCCCATTAGGAAGTGATTCGTTTTTTAACTTTAATCTAGGCCAGTCCGCAACAAGTTTGGAAGGATGAGCACCGCAGGGTGTCGTGCTCATGTGGTCGCTGATGCAACCCACCTGACCGCTGATTGTGTCCATCTGCCCTAGCGGTTGGGTAGCTGCCCCTTCTAGTTTGCAGGAAGTCCCAGGGAAGATCTCCTGTCGTCCTTCTGATTGACAACTGTCCATAGCCAAGCCCGAGTGGGTTGGTGTAGACGTAACGTGACTGGTCTGATGAAAGATCTTCTGGTCTTCCGTCGCATGTATTTCATAGGGTCTAGGGTTACAAACCTCAGTCGGAATGCCGTTAGGAAAGTCAAGCGGTATCACTCGCTTCTGCTCTAAGGTTCCAATCTGTAAGGAGCCTTGTCTAAGATTTAGGTCCACTGAGTGATCGTATAGCCAATCTTGGCCAAGGATTAGGGGTTCTATCAGGTCGTCATCATGGCACACTAGTAGTTTTGCTGTCATGGTCATATCCTTAATGAGGATAGGAAGGTCCACCTCACCCATGCAAGGGGTTTCCATGCCTCCTAAGCCTATGAGGTATGCCTCAATTGGCCGCATTTCTATTCCTGAATCCTTATAGTGGGACCATCTAATCGCACTAGTCGCAGCACCTGAGTCAATTAAAGCCCTGAGTTCTTGGCAAGGGTTGTCGTGCTCTAGCCTAACGGTAATGAATGGTCTCCTGTCCACTATGCTAGGATGAGTGGTTGACTTTACTTGACACATGGCCATGGGATATCTGGGGGATGTTTCCAGATGGTTATAATGTTCTCTCCCTAGTCCTTGTCTTCTTAGCTTCATGCGCTTAATGCGTTCTATGGCTTCTGCCTGAGCTTCAGCTCGTATTCTGTTTTCTTCCTCCTTACGCTTTTTTGCCAATGTGAGTCGTCTAAGCATATCCTCAGTAAGAGGTTCTTGATATAACCTGACTCTACAGCCACTAATGTAATTAGGCATTATATCTCCTTCTAAGGTGGCTAACTGTACTGCTCCACTTGTCGAAAGTCTGTTAATGATCATAGGTCCATAACCTCGCTTTTCTAACTTCCGTGCGTGCTGTTTCAGTGTATACATTAGGACTAAATCTCCTTCTTTTAAGCCTTTATCTTTCACATGTGCATCAAAATATGCTTTCTGTCGCTTTTTCGCTGCGTATATTCCTGCTGCTGCTTTCAACCTGGTTTCTCCTAATCGTTCCAAGTCCATTATTCTCGCTGATAATTCATGGCCGTTCCACTGATGTTCTTGTGCAACCTTAAGGGTAGGTATCAAGAAGTCCAAAGGAAGCACTGCATTCTGACCAAAAACCATCTGAAAGGGAGTCGCATTGAGTACGGTCTTGTAGGCCACTCGATATGCCCAAACAGCGTGGTGTAACTGTTTGTCCCAATCTGAACGTTCGTTGTTCACGAGTTTCGTCAGTACGTTACAAAGGATCTTGTTAGTGCTTTCAGCCTGACCATTGGCCTGAGGATGATATGGTGCAGATTTCTTGTGAATCACCATAAAATCCTGTAACAAATATTCAATGACTTGGTTTAGAAAGTGAGTGCCTCGATCGCTCACTAACTCTATAGGCAATCCATATCTCGTAAAGACATTTTCAAATAAGAATTTTGCAGTCGTGTGAGCATCATTCTTTTTTGTGGCTTTTGCCTCTACCCATTTCGTAAGATAATCTGTGGCAACAATAATGTATTCAGCATGTGTACCTTTTGCAGGGGGGTTAATGGGTCCTACAAAGTCTATACCCCACTTAGAAAATGCACGTCCGCCCATCATGGGTTTCAATGGCATTTCGTCTCTGGGAGTAGGAAACTGAGTTCTTTGGCACACATCACATCTCTTGACATAGGTATGAGCATCCATGTGAAGAGTGGGCCACCATAATCCTGCAAAGAGAATGGCTTTGACTATCCTATCTGGCCCAAAGTGACCTCCTACAACACCTTGGTGTGCAGTCTCTAGTATGCTCAGATAATCGCTTTCATGAACGCATTGTCTCAGGTATCCATCTCGTCGTCTTTTGTATAAATTATCACCAATAAGTGAATAGTCTTGAGCTTCCTACTCTAGACTACGTTGTCGAGCTATGGTCATGCCTTGAGGGAATGTGTTCGTCCTCAAGTATGTCACTAAAGGTTCACTCCAGTCTGGTGTGAGAGACACATGATAGAGTGTAGCATGCTCTACTGGTGGTCTTTCACAACAAACATTGCATTCTTTACACAACTTGTAGACATCTGCTTCCATTGAAGGCCAATATACTCCTAGTCTTTGCAGAGTCTGTAGTGTTCGATGTTTTGAGTGATGTTGCTTTAATGCACCTACGTGTGCTATTTGCAACCAATTCGCATGTTCTGATTCGTCTACACAACAAGCAAGAATCTTTTGATTATCCTGTTTATATATGCTTCCTGCCATGATTTGATATCTCTGAGACTTGGTAATCTCTCCTTCTTTGATCTTTATCCTAGGATTCTTGGGTCCATATGTCAGAATAGGGACTATAGGCTTAGCCCATTCTGGTGCTATCTCAAGGTTAAACAAGTATGCATCTGGTAATTCATCCGCTATTCCTTGAGGAGCTTCTCCTGAGGTTAATCTTGAGAGGTGGTCAGCTCTAAGATGTGTCTTTCCTTTCCTGACTACGACTTCAAAATCATACTCCATGAGTAATAGAAACCAACGTATCAGTCGTCCTGTGTTACATGGTTTGTTGACTAATTACAATAGGGCTTGATGATCTGTAAAGAACTTGAATTTGTTGGCCAACAAGTAGTGCCTAAACTTCTTTACTGCGTAGATCATCCCTAATCCTTCTCGTTCCATAGTAGTGTAATTTCTTTCTGCTGCGTTCAACTATCTGCTCGCGTAAGCTATGGGGAGATCTATGTTACCTTCATTCGTGGGTTGTGCTAACACACATCCTATGGCGTAATTGGATGCATCCACATGTACATGGAATGGCTTATTCCAATCTGGGGTTGTCAATATAGGTGCTGAGCACAAACGTCGTTTAAGTTCATTGAATGAATTTTCACATTCATCTGTCCATTCAAAATTGGTTAAAAGAGAGTACAAAGGCTTGGCTATGATTGCATACATGTGTATGAATCTCTTATAATAACCGCAATGGCCCATAAATGCTTGTACCTCTTTCACATTAGTTGGTCTAGGTAATTTTGCAATTACCTTCACCTTTTCCTCGTCCGTAGAGATTCCATTTTTTGACACAATGTGTCCTAGAATTTTGCCTTGTCTGACCATGAAAACACATTTTTCTGGGTTCAAACAAACCTGATATTCTCGACATTTGTCAAATATTTGTCTTAACTCTGGGATATGCGTCTGCCTTACATTTGAATGAGCACATATGTCATCGACATAAACTTCCAAGCTCTTGCGTAAGAATTCCTTGAAAACATGACACATGAGTCGCTGGAAAGTGGCGGGTGCATTTGTTAAGCCAAATGGCATCACACGAAATGAAAATATGCCCCATTCAGTGGCAAAAGCCGTCTTGTGTTGATCTTCTGGAGCGATGGCTACTTGATTATAGCCTGAAAAGCCATCAAGAAAGCTGTAAACTTCCTTGCCTGCAACTCTTTCCAATAGATGCTCTGTGATAGGAAGAGGATAACTGTCTCTAATCGTTGCGGCATTAACTTTTTTAAGGTTAATACACACACGCAATTTTCCATTCTTCTTGGGCACAACCACAATGGGGGATACCCATTCGGTATGCTCAATTTCGTAAATGAATCCTGCTTCTATCAAGCGATCTATCTCCTCTTTAATCTTCGCAGCGTAGTTATCATTGTACGTGTACGGTTTCTGTTTTGTCGGTTTTGCATCTGGAGTCATAGGGATTCTATGAGAACATATATCTGGATCTACTCCTTTCAAATCTTTGTAACTCCAAGCAAACACATCTCTATATTCGCGCAATAGGGCAACTAACTCTTCTTCTTCTTCAGTCGTCAAATCATGCCCTATGTATGTGCATTTTTCTTCTTCTCCTTCTATGGCAACTATTACTTTCTTGGTTTTCTCTCGGTTATCATATACTTGTCCATCATTCGCCTTTCTATTAGGCATTTGTACCATGATCCTTCTATCTTCAATCTCATATTTCTTGAAATTCTCGGGTACTTCAAATAAAGATTCTTCTTTTTCTGACATGGTTGCTTTCTTCTTTCTTTTCTTACCTTCACTCTTAGCAGTCACTTGAGTGGCTAACCTTACCTCATTCGTAATTTCCTCGTGTCTCTGAGTGTGAGTCTCTACCTCAAAAAAATATTCTTCCTCTGATGCAAATGGAGAGTCCATAATAATTGATTCTAAATCAACATCGCTTGCATCCTCAAATGCATCAGTGTTCGGTTCACACTCTTCTAAAACTGCATCGCACATGATTGGCTCTATCGTGAAAACTGATATGTCATAGCCATCCTCGTCACAGTGGGGTGTCCATTGTTCTTCATTGATGGCTACGTCCATGGTTGCTAGGATTTCTGCCCAACCATGGGGTTCAAACTCTTCGTCTGGGAATACTACAGGTGCATATGCTGGATCTTGAAGGGTTCGTGAATGTTGTTCCGCACCTAAGGTTCTTGCTTCTAATCGTTCTTCCTCTTGTTTGGCTACTTTACACATCCATAAATGAGTATCCTCATGCAACCAAGAGGGATCTGATTCTAATGAGTGCACAGATTCCGTCTCTACTGGTGTCTTATGGATGGTATTCCATTGTATTGGGGGTACATCTCTATGTGAATAGTCTTTAAGATTGACTTTGGTAGTCACTCCTAAATGTTGCAAGTACAAAGAATTAGTTCCCCAATCTTGTACAATTTGCAACTGACGCATGAATGGTCGTCCCAATATCATCTCATAAGCACGATTTTTCGCAAAGTCACAAATGGCAAAAGTATGCTCAAATTCTACACCACAAGTGGTGAGAGATATGCCTTCTAGTAAGCCTAATGGTTTTTCTATGTGTCCATCAGCCATTTGTAGTTTCATCCTGGTGGGTCTGAGTGCTGGCTTACCCCAACGTTTCCACAAAGCGGTGGTAGCGATGGCTACTCCGGCTCCTGAATCTAAGATGGCTTTCGTGGTGTAGCCCTGATGGGTTATTGGAAGATATGTGTTACCTTCCTCTCCTTCGCTTACGTCTCCAATCTTTTCCACGGGTATCTCTGGTACCCTCTTATGTGATCCTATCTGAGAGGGTGTGGTAGCAAGCTCAGGGAATTGATTTGCTACATGCTTCCACAATTCTGGTTTTACCTTTAACAATTCCTCCAGAGTGAGATTACACTGTACTTTGGTATTCTTGATCACTTCCGTGTTCCTAGGGATCACTGATTCTTCATTCCTCACTATTATCGTGGGTGCTCTCATACTAATAGACTTTGCTTCCCAAGGTCCTGTGAACTGATGTAATTCTTGTAAAGAATTAGATTCAAATCCTGTGGGTTCACTTAGTTGTTCCACCTCTACATCCTCATATATAGAGGGGATGTCTTGGGGAAATTGTTCTTGCAAGTCGTCTATTTCTTGAATAGGAGGATGAGTTCCTTGTTCTTTTCTCCATTTCTCTTCTTGTATTTCTCTCAAAAATTCATGTGAGTATCTATGTATGGAAGACAAGTTGTCTTGACTTTCTGTATTGGGTACTTGAGACAGGGATGGTGCATTCCTTTCCTGTGTCTCTGTGATACTAGGGTTCCTATGCTGATCCTCTTGGAGTTTCTCATATGAAAATAGGTCTCGCATTAAAATGGCAAGGTGTAGGGTCAAAGCTTTGCCTCATAGTTCCTATCTTGAGGCTATTATGTGTGAATCATATGTACTTAATAGGTATCCTAATAAAGCATTATACTCTATCGCTCGTTATGAGGCATGGAAGAACTTGGATGAAAGGCTGTGAAATGTATTTTTGTTGGTTATAGTTCTACAAGTAAGGGTTATCATTTATATCGTCGACCACTTAAAAGGATTTTGGTTATTCAACATGTAGTATTTGTGAAGAATGGAATTCAACCCATATTTTCATGTATAAGAGAGACATTAGTTAGCTCAAAAGATGTGTATGACAGTCTATTGCCTTTGTTCACTAGTGAGTAGTCAAGTGTATCTTCTGATGAGGCAATTTCTTATCCTATGCAAGTTTTTAATGAGAATACTCATCATTCTATATTCTATTTTAGAGCCTGATAAGGAAAGACAAGCTTGCAATGTAAAACGTTACATAAAAGCAGAATGATTTATTTGATAAGATATTACACAAATGTTCATGGACATTCATTTTGTGAGAGAAGTAAACACACATCTATATGCCCATGATGCATAGATGTTAAAAATAAAGAAGTAAGATCATATATATTTTGCAAAAAAGATTTTCTTCAAATAGAAGGAAAATAAAAAAATGAAAAATGGAAGCATTTACTTCAACAAGTAGTGGAGTCCAAAAGAGAATCAATCAAAAGAGAATCAAATCCAAATACTAAACTAGAAAAGAAGAGTGGCTGCTCAAAGTAGTGTAGGAGTTACGGAGAAGACCTCTCAAACTCATCATGAGAGGTCATGGTCATTTGCCTACAAAAGAGGCAACGGAGGACACTGACAAAGAGAGGAAGACGGCATTGAAGTCCCCTTGTAGGTAGTTCATTTGGTTTCAGCCATTTCGTTCTCTTCAATCTCATAGACTATGTCTAGTTGCATACCAATTTGTGGGTAGCTTAATTGTGAGAGTCATGTCTCTCAATATATGTATCCACCTCGAGAGTTTAAATATTCATTGGAAAGCTTATCTTGAGTACTACCATAATTTTATTAAATTTCTTATGCTCTATGAGTTATTCAATTTTTAGTGAAGTCAAGTGTTCAACCTTACTGAGTGGATAGGCAGCCTATTTTGAGGCAAAGAGTTGCCAAGCCAAAACTATTCTCCAACAATTAGTTTCTAGTTTAAGTGACAAAGTATCAAGTTCATTGCATTCTTTAATTGATACAAGTTTTCATTTTAAGGTTCAACTGTAGCTAACAATCTTGATCCTGAGAAGGTCTTCTACACTTTTTGCTACGAATAGGAGAGGAATTCTCCAACAATTGGTATCAGAGCATTGGAGTTTGAAGAAGCAAAGCATTGGAACTTAATTACAGGAAAAGGGGGAACTTTGTAAAGTTTCTTGAAGAAGCTTTCAAAGATGATGGGGTGCTGTCCAAGAACAATTTCAGCAAACAAACACTCAAATGTCAGGTCTAGAAGCTTCTACATCACATGGAGAAAGCTACATGGAAGGGGAGACTAAGGAGTCATTCCTCATCACCAACATCAGGTTATGAAAGATTTGAAGTTGAAAGTGCTGCCCAAAATAGTGATTCAAATGTAAGCGAAGAAGATTGTGAAGATGATGGAGGTGCTGCTCAAGAACAATTTCAGCAAACAAGCACTCAAATGCCAGGTACAAAAGCTTCTACATCACATGGAGAAAGCTCAACATGGAAGGGAGACTAAGGAGTCATTCCTCATCACCAACATCAGGTTATGAAAGATTTGAAGCTCAAAGTGCTACCCAAAATAGTGATTCAAATGCATGTGAAGAAGAGTATGAAGAGGTGATTACACCATAGGTAAAGTTGAACCGGTTGAAGAAGCAATATTCAAAAGTAAATGAAAGGAGGTCTTCAAGAAAAAGTTATCCAATTCAAAGGCTGAGGTATGATATTTTTATTGGAAAGAATTTTTCATATATCACACAGGTGGTCAAAAGACAAAGAACTGGATGCATATGAAGAAACATGTACACAAAAAGAATGGGAGCAAGTTATGCAAGAAGAGATAAAAGCTCTCAAGTATAATCACACATGGGAGCTAGTTCCAAAGGCTGAAGGTATGAAGATTGTGTTGTGCTACATCTCTATATCTGCAATAACTCCTGCACATTTTGCAAACATGGTTGCATTCATTTCAAGAATTTCCATATTTAAGGTGAACATACCACCCACTTTGTTTCCTTTGGCAATCAATCTTCCATCCAGTTTGTATTCTTCTACATATAACCCATCATCATTGAACCTAACTTGTAATCCCTGGTCAACCATTTCTCCAACAAAAACTAGATTCTTTGTTATATTTGGAACATGTAGCATATCAGAAAGATGTTTTACCTTCACGTCTTCCATAGACAATGCTATGTTTCCTGTATGCTCGATAAGGTGTGATGTCTTCATATCCAGGAACTAGCAATTTTTGCAAAGTACTAAACCATTCTACATGACTAGTCATGTGATTTGAAGCACCTGAATCAACATACCAGACATTATCATGCGATTTTGAAACACTAGCAGACATCGTATTCATCATGTGATTATGAACCATGAACAACTTCTCAGAATCATCTGCACTTTAGATGCAAAGTTTTTTTGTTGCCTTTTGTTATTTTGACTCTTCAACCTGCAATCACGTTCAAACTCTCTAGGTTTACCACAATTCCAAAATCCTTTACTGTCATTAGTTGAATCATTTCTTTGACAATTTTTGCGACCTCTTTGGCTTCCCTTGCCTCGAAATTGTCCTCTTCCTCCTGCATGATTTTGTTTTTGACCTTGGTCTTGGTTATTGTTTCCTCTTCCACTTCCAAAACCTCTGCCTCTTCCTCTACCAGAGTAGAATACTTTGACAATTTTTGCGACCTCTTTGGCTTCCCCTGCCTCGAAATTGTTCTCTTCCTCCTGCATGATTTTGTTTTTGACCTTGGTCTTGGTTATTGTTTCCTCTTCCACTTCCAAAACCTCTGCCTCTTCCTCTACCAGAGTAGAATACTTGCTCAAAACTAGATTTTCCTTGGGAGTTTGAGTCCTCACCAAGGTTCTTTTCTTTAATAATCAACATGGACACCAGATCAACAAAATTCAAAATATTTTCCCTAGTTTGTATGGAAGTTTTGAACTACTTATATGCAACTCCTAGACCACGAAGGCACACTTCCACCTTATCATCATCATCAACATTCACACCAATAGATGCAAGTGACTCACATATGCTTTTGATTTTCAGGGTGTAGTCACTTACTGACATGCTCTTTTTCTCCAAAGTATGCAGCTCGTTCTTGAGTTGCAATTTGCGTGCCTTTGTATTGGTCTCACACAAAGTGACCAAACTATTCCAAGCCTCTTTTGGAGTCTTGGCATCGTGTATGTGCCCAATCATGCTATCCTATATGCTAATAGATAACCAGTACATTACCTTTCATGCTCCTTGATTCCATTCTTCATACAGTCTTAACTGGTCTGCAATCCGATTCCTCTCTAGTAATTGTAGAGCATTTTTGTTCTCTCCTTCGATGTATTTCTAGTAGTCTTTTCCCATTAGGAAATTCATCGTTTTGAATCTCGAAGAATGCAAGTTGTTCTTTTCTAGCTAATCACTCATAAGATGTCTCATTCTATCTGCGTTTTCCATTTTTGCAGCTATTCACAACACTGCAAAACACTACAAGCAACACTTCTGCTTGAACACTATTGCACAATGACGTGACAATTCGATCTCAAAGAAACACTGTTTTTGTGTATCAACAATACACGGAATCGCTTGAAATTCTGGATCTGGAATATTTGAGTGTTGCGAAACACGACGCAAGTTATAGTTTCTAAAATTGACCTAGATTTTCTGTGGGCTCCACCTTCTGGGCTCAAAACAGAGCTCGAGATAGCTCTAAAACTTCGATTTGACAAAAACAAATGACCCTAAAGGGTTAACTCAGGAAAATATTTTGAGGTCTTCTACCTTCACATCAATTTTCGTAGAAATCTAAGATCACTTGTGAATTGCACTTTCTCCATGCCTTCTCATGTGCTCTTCATCGTTGGCCTTCTCCACAAGCTCTCTATTCTCATACCGTGTCACGAGGAAGGAGATAAGGAAGAGAGCTCTCACACACACACACACACTCTCACAATCAAAGAGAAGCACACACTCAGATTGAGGCAAGGAAGAATGATCTTCTTCTTCTTCTTCTTCTTCTATCACGTGAAAAGGAATGTACAAGAATGACCTAAAAACAAGAATACAACAAGTGCAATATATAAATATCAATACATAAGGAGAAACCTAATTTTCGCGAATGAGTTAGCTGGCAAGTAACAAATGTGCCATCACTCTCGATAGATAAATCTAATAAAGCTCAATGAAGTATCCCTAACATATACTGGCGTGACCACTATACATGTGCGAGAAACAAAAAATTGATACGTGTCATCCTGGATCATCACATGTTGAGCTTGATATCTCAACATACTTTTGGATCATATTCTTGCTTGGCTCAAGGCACTCTTGGGAAAGTAAGAAGCAACCTACAATTGCTTTGACATCCACCGAGGCCGATTACCGAGCATCGAGATTTGCAACATGTGAGGAGGCCATCTAGCTTTGGTGGTTGTTATCTTACATTGGTATTCTGCAGGTTACCCTGACATGCATTTAGGGATAGCCAGTCAGCCTTGGACATCACTAAGAATCCAGTGTTCCATGCTCAGATAAAGCACATCAAGATCGAGTACCATTCATTTGTGAGAAGCTCATATCTTAGGAGATTACTCTAGAGTAGCGTACCTCTAAGAAAAACTAGCGGACATGTTCACGAAGGCTCTCCCTCTACTTCTGCTCTAGTGCTTGGTGGACCTATGCAACGTTAAGTTGATTTAAAATGGAGCTGTAGAGGGGGTGTTGATGACATGATTTCTCCTGCATCATTTTTGTTTGTATTTGCATGAGAGCATCTCTATTTTGTATCTATGAGACACTCCATTTCCATTCATTTCCATTTTATATTGTATCCCTTTGTATTTGGGTACCTTGCTTGCTTTTACGTGTGTATTCATTCTCCTTCAAGGGGAATTATTCCACATATGATGTATTTTGGGGAGCCCCCTCCAAATCTATATAAGGAGGGCCTCTCCCCCTATTTGTACTTGGTTAGAAGCTTGAAGAGCCTACTCCATGCTCTTAGAAAGTTTACTCTAATCCATGTGATTTTTTCCATTTCATAATCTGCTCACTTTTTGGTCTCACAGTCTTTCATTTTGTGAGTACACTCCTTTTCATCTCGCTTCGATGTGTGTACTCTCTACAAAATGGTCATTATGAATCATTTCAGTTATGAAGATCCATCTTCTCATGAACAATGAATGTCTATGATGGAGCAAGATGTTTGGTATTTTGATAGTGATGCAACCAAACATACCAGCTCACAACATAATTTCTTCACTTAACTTGAACATGCTCCTATAGGGAATACTTTCACATGTGCTAACAACTCCTCTTGTCTTGTTATGGGACTTGAGAAGATTATTCTTACTATTGAAAATGGTAGTACATTCACTTTATCAGATTGTTTATATTTACCATGGATCAAAAGGAATATGCTATTAGTGTTAGCATTAGCTGAATTTTGTTTAGTAGTGAGACTTGTTGTTGATAGATGTATAGTTCATGATCTTTCAATGGTGACAAAATCATTGCATCTCAAATGCTATGCCATGGGCTATATAAAATCACAAATTATGGAAAATTTGTGAATGATATTGCATGTGCAATTGAAGATTCTTAGACTATTTCATATGAAAAATTTTGGCATGCATGTTTCCGTCATTTGAAATTTGGTAATTTGTTTTATGTGTTGAAATATGAAATGATATCCTCTTTATCCAAATGAGAGGTTCCTTTTGAACATGTTTGTGAGGGATATATTTCAAGTAAAATGCAACTTTCTTTATTTCCCAAAGATGGTAGAGTAAGGCTCAACAAAACTTACAGCTTGTTCAAAATGATTATTGTGGTCCCATGCAATCCATGTCCTTTGGGAATTACCTTTACTTCATGACTTTTGTAGATGATTTCTCTATGGATGCATGTGTGTATCCATTGAAAGCAATTTTGATAAGGAGAGGAGTATATGTCTTATGAGTTTAATGCATTTTTAGCTCAGCATGGGATAAAACATCAATATACAATGCCATTACACCTCAATAGAATGGAGCTGATCATATGACAATAGGTCTCTCATCAAAATGGCAAGGTTTAGGATCAAAGCTTTGCCTCATAGTTCCTATCTTCAGGCTATTATGTGTGAATCATATGTACTTAATAGGTATCCCAATAAAACATTATAGTCTATCGCTCCTTATGAGGTTTTGCATGGTTGCAAGCCATCTATGCTCATCTATATGTTTTTGGTTGTTTGACATATGCATTAGTGCCATGCAACAATGGAAGACATTGTATGAAAGGCTGTGAAATGTATTTTTGTTGGTTATAGTTCTACAAGTAAGGGTTATCATTTATATCGTCCACCACTTAAAAGGATTTTGGTTATTCAACATGTAGTATTTATGAAGAATGGAATTCAACCCCTATTTTCATGTATAAGAGAGCCATTAGTTAGCTCAAAAGATGTGTATGATAGTCTTGAAGAGAGTAGTCAAGTGTATCTTCTGATGAGGCAATTTCTTATCCTATGCAAGTTTCCAATGAGTATACTGATCATTCTATATTCTATTTTAGAACCTGATAAGGAAAGACAAGCTTGCAATGTAAAATGTTACATAAAAGCAGAACGATTTATTTGATAAGATATTACACAAATGTAAAACATACATTCATTTCGTGATAAAAGTAAACACACATCTATATGCCCATGATGCAAAGATGTTAAAAATAAAGAAGTAAGATCATATATGTTTTGCAAAAAGGATTTTCTTCAAATAGAAGGAAAGTACAAAAATGAAAAATGGAAGCATTTACTTGAGCAAGTAGTGGAGTCTAAAAGAAAACCAATCAAAAGAGAATCAAATCCAAATACCGAACTAGAAAAGAAGAGTGGCTGCTCAAAGCAGTGCAAGAGTTATAGAGAGGACCTCTCAAACTCATCATGAGAGCTCATGGCCTTTTGGCTATAAAAGAGGCAAGGGAGGACACTCAAAAATAGAGGAAGAAAGTGTTGAAGTCCCCTTGTAGGTAGTTCATTTGGTTTTATCCATTTCATTCTCTTCAATCTCATAGACTATGTATAGTCACAATTCAATTTTTGGGTAGCCTAATTGTGAGAGTCATATCTCTCAATATATGTATCGATTTCTAGAGTTTAAATATTCATTGGAAAGCTTATCTCGAGTACTACCATAATTTTATCAAATTTCTTATGCTCTATGAGTTATTCAGTTTTTAGTGAAGTCCAGTTTTCAACCTTACTGAGTGGATAGGCAGCCTTTTTTGAGGCAAAGAGTTGCCAAACCAAAACTATTCTCCAACAGTTAGTGTCTAGTTTAAGTGACCAAAGTATCAAGTTCATTGCATTCTTCAATTGATACCCATTTTCATTTTAAGGTTCAGTTGTAGCTAACAGTCTTGATCCTAAGAAGGTCTTCTACACTTTTCGCTGCGAATAGGAGAGGAATTCTCCAACAATTGGTATCATAGCATTGGAGTTTCAAGAAGCAAAGCACTGGAACTAAATTAAAGCAAAAGAGAAGCCACAAATCAAGGGGGAGCTTTGTAAAGTTTCTTGAAGAAGATTGCGAAGATGATGGGGTGTTGTGCAAGAACAATTTCAACAAACAAGCACTCAAATGTCATGTCAAGAAGCTTCTATATCACATGGAGAAAGATCAACATGAAAGGGGAGACTAAGGAGTCATTCCTCATCACCAACATCAGGTTATGAAAGATTTGAAGTTGAAAGTGATGCCCAACATAGTGATTCAAATGTAAGTGAAGAATATTGTGAAGATGATGGAGGTGTTGCTCAAGATCAATTTCAACAAACAAGCACTCAAATGTCAGGTACAAAAGCTTCTACATCACATGGAGAAATCTCAACATGGAAGGGGAGACTAAGGATTCATTCCTCATCACCAACATCAGGTTATGAAAGATTTGAAGCTGAAAGTGGTGCCCAAAATAGTGATTCAAATGCAAGTGAAGAAGAGTATGAAGAGATGATTACACCAAAGGTAAAGTTGAACTGTTTGAAGAAGCAATATTTAAAAGGAAATGAAAGGAGGTCTTCAAGAACAAGTTATCCAATTCAAAGTCTGAGCTATGATATTTTTATTGCAAAGCATTTTGCATATATGACATATATGGTCAAAGACAAAGAACTGGATGCATATGAAGAAGCATGTACACGAAAAGAATGGCAGCAAGCTATGCAAGAAGAGATAAAAGCTCTTAAATATATCACACATGGGAGCTAGTTCGAAAGGCGGAAGGTATGAAGATTGCTCCAAATAATTGGGTGTTTAAAATAAAGAGAAATGTTGATGGTTCTCTAGCTAGGCATAAAGCTAGACTAGTAGCAAAAGATTCAAGTAGACTCATGGCATTGACTATGAAGAGACTTTCAACCCGGTTGCAAAGATGGGAACAATTAGAACCTTGATTAGAGTGAGTGCAACAAGGTGATGGCCGTTGTAACAACTTGACATAAGAAATGCTTTTCTCAATGGTGAACTTCAAGCAGAGGTATACATGTGTCAAACAATTGGATTTGAAGATAAAAAGCATCCAGATTTTGTTTTCAAATTTAAGAAAGCTCTCTATGGGCTAAAGCAAGCACCATGTGCTTGGAACCATAGATTGGTTGAGTACCTCACAAGGTGTGGGTATAGTCCAAGTAGTGCAGATCCCTCTCTCTACATGAAGAAAGAAGAAGGCAAACAAGTATACATCTGCATATATGTTGATGATCTCATCATAACATGAAGTAATGTTGCATGAATACAAGAGATAAAAAGAAAACTCCTTAAGGAGTTTAAAATTTCAGATCTTGGTGAGCTCAAATATTTTTTAGGCATTGAGATAGTCTATGGGAAAGATGGCATCTACTTGATGCAAAGAAAGTACTTGTTGGATGTTCTTTTTAGATTTTGAATGAGTGAATGCAAACCACTCACTCAACCTATGGACATAAATGTGAAGCTATGCTCAAATGATGGAGAGAAGTTACATGATGTAATTACATATAGGAGTATTATAGGTTCATTGATCTTTGCTATGATCACAAGACTAGATTTTTATTATATCGTTGGAGTTCTTTCTCAATTTATGCAAGCTCCAACAAGTGAACATTTAAATTCAACTAATTTATGAGTGCTAAGATATGTGAAGCACACAATCAATCATGCCTTGTTTTAATGATATGATGAAGAATTATAGGTAAAGGGCTTTAGTCATGCTGATTGTGCTGGTTCGAAGGAAGATAGAAGATCCACTTTAGGTTATGTATTTATGATAGGTAGCAAACCTATCACATGGAGCTCAAAGAAGCAACCCACTATTGCACTATCATCTATAGAAGTTGAATATAGAGAATTAGCCTTTGCAACTTGTGAAGCTATGTGGATTAAGAAGCTCTTGGTTGATCTTGATATACACGTAGAGAACATTCCAATTTATGGTGACAACATGTCAAGCATTCATTTGACAAACAATCCAATGTTTCATGCATGAAGTAAGCACATAGAAGTGCATTGTCATTATGTTCGAGAAAATGTTTTGAGTAAGGATGTGGATATAAAGTAATGAACTAATGAATAAGTTGCAGACATGTTTACAAATTCCTTAGATGCTTCTAAGCTAAAGAGGTTCAATGATGAAATCAACTTGCAGGATATGGCTGAAGGTGCAAGCTCACATGTGAGCTTGAGGGGGGGTGTTAAAAATAAAGAAGTAAGATCATATATATTTTGCAAAAAGGACTTTGTTCAAATAGAAGGGAAATAAAAAAAATGAAAAATGAAAGAATTTACTTCAGAAAGTAGTGGAGGCCAAAAGAGAATCAATCAAAAGAGAATCAAATCCAAATACTGAATTGGAAGAGAAGAGTGGCTACTCAAAATAGTGGATGGGTTATGGAGAAGACCTCTCAAACTCATCATGAGAGCTCATGGTCATTTGGCTAAAAAAGAGGCAAGGGAGGACACTCAAGAATAGAGGAAGAAGGCATTGAAGTCCCCTTGTAAGTAGTTTATTTGTTTTCATCCATTTCATTTTCTTCAGTCTCATAGACTATGTTCAGCCGCATACCAATTTATGGGTAGCCTGATTGTGAGAGTCATATCTCTCAATATATGTATCCATTTTTAGAGTTTAGATATTCTTTGGAAAGCTCATCTTGATTATTTTCTTTATATAGAACAATATTATCCAATTCAATATGCTCTGTGAGGTATTCAGTTTTTAGTGAAGTCCAATTTTTAGTGAAGTCTAGTTTTTAGCCTAACTGAGTGGACAAGAAGCCTATTTTGAGGCAAAGAATTGTCAAAACCAAAGATACTCTAAATTGAGTGTTTGATAGCTCATTTGAAAGCTATTAGTGTCCAGTTTAATTGACCAAAGTCTCAAGCTCATTGGGTTCTTCAATTGATACCAGTTTTCATTTTAAGGTTCAGCTATAGCTAAAAGTCTTGATCTTGAGAAGGTCTTCTACACTTTCCGCTGCGAATAGGAGAGGAATTCTCCAACAATAGAGAATTTATGTGAAAGTATTCAATTAAATTATAAATTATACAAAGAACTTGAGGTTGGAAGTTGAGACATGAGAGCACACATTTGTTAACCGAAAGATAAATACAATTTTCTTCAAATCAGAATTGAACTCATGACCTCGAGGTTACTGAACAGAAGCTCTAGCCAACTGAGCTATAGAAGCAAGTACTATTATTAATCTAGTTAATTTATTACATTTCTTTAAACATACAAACTGTTAATGTTTGCTTAACGTGTAGATGATCTTATGCATCATGCCAAATTTTTAATGCTACTATTATGTCTAGTGCTGCTCATTGCTCGGAGATCGGGAAGGAAGACGGAAAAGCTTTGATAACCACACATTGCTACCTAATTCACACTGCCTATAAAGGTAGGATATTTATGTGAGAATCATACTAAAACTCTACAATATAAGGGAACCCCACCTGAATTATGTAAGAACCCCAACTAAATTTTCTTGATAATTCACAGTCACTCTAGGTATGGCATATATGTATCCCGTAGTACACATATTTGAAAAGAGCCTAAATCACCTCTTGAAAAGAGCATAAATCACTTCTTGAAAAGAGCCTCCAAGTCTTTGACCAAAGATGTGACTATATATATATATATGCACTACTTGGTCAAAGCCTCTCTCCCTGTGTTCATGCAGCACAACCTCAAACAAAATCTTGTTTGGAGTGATATATAAATCTGATTATATGATGAAAAAGCTCTACGATTTCATGAGCTACTTCCACAACAAAATGTAATTTGCTAACAAAATACAAAGCCATGCCTTGAAAATAAACCACCATAGTTTCCTTCAAAACTTCTTTAGGCTGATGGCGTGCTACTTCTTGCCCTCCTATGCTACTATATTTTTGGAGATTCTCTTGCCCAAAACTTTCCCTTTTGAGGTTTTGAAAGAAACTTCTAATGTCATAGGAGATCAATTCCATTTTAAAATTTGTTTCTGGAGGCCATAGCTAAAGGTCTATGACAACAAATGCAAAAAAATAGAAACATGTAAACCACATCACCTTTTGGTCACAAAAAGCCTCATAATTTGAGACACCCATTTATGAATCTCTACTAACATCAATGTATTTTTACCTAAAGTATATGTTCATCTTATTCTTGCCAACTTTCTTTCTAAAATGAAGTACACAAAATATCATGCTTTTCATCGTTCAAATTTTACGTATTGACATTCATTATTGATCATGTACTATGTGCGCAAAACTCAAATAAGAGTGGTTTTATGTTATATAGCCCACCCATGCAATCAGAAAAATCTATGAAGAATTCTGATGAAAAACCTCTACAATTATATAAAAATTAGTGCTAAAAACTGTTTGAAATTCCCTTAACTTGAACTTTTTATGTTTGATTTTGTTCAAAGCATAACATAAAGTTATAAAAATATAATTTCTAGTAATGTGGAAATTAAAACCTCCAAAAAGCATTATTGGAGTATTGTATTTAAGAAAAATAAAAAAAGGATAAATAAATTAGAGGTTTTTTTTACATTGTTGAGGTGCTAACTTACTGATGACAATGAAATTCAAAAGAAATACAAGTATATTCTAGGTTATAAGCCACCTTTCATAGATTTATAGCACTTTAATAACTCCTCAAGTAACTTAACAAATAGCTCAAAAATGATATTCATATCTTTTGCACATGTTTTGATCTAATTACTTGCCAATTTACAAAAGTAGATTGCTATGAGGTTGAAAGGCGTAGAAGGGTAATTGCAGCACTCCAATTTAAAGAGATGCAAAAACTTTTGGTAAGTGTCCATGTCCCATAGTGTTACCGTTAGTGTCCATGTGAAAGGCCAAATGGCCACCGGACACTTCTTTGTATATGTTCTTTAATAAAACACAATAGTGGCCTGGTCAGTCATAGACTGTAAGTTCGACCGCATTTGTAAGACCTAAGAAGTCTGTCTTCGTGCTCCCTGTGTACTGCGTTTTCTGCGTATTCTACAACCTCTGTGCGGAGTACTGTGTGTGGCGTCAGGAGCTCGGTTTTCTACTCCGAGCATATCGTCGTGGAGCGACTAAGGCGGCGACCAGGCTTTCTCCAAGGCGGCGACCAAGGCATAGACCTTGGCATACCTTGTCATCCGAGTCACCGAAGTCACCGTTGGCGCCGTTGGCTGCGCGCGAGGGAGGACCTCAACGATCAAGGAATATAGATGTTCCCGGTACTTCCCGGGAGGTCACCCATCCCAGTACTGTTCCCCCCAGAGCTCGCTTAACCGTGGCAATCTCTTGCCACTAAGCTACACTCTTGTGGTGTTTGAAGAAGGGGAAAGACTAAGGTTGACATAACCTTGAACAAGTTTTGGTCCCTCAAAGCTGCATTTTTGCTTTTTAAAGCCTATTTCTGAAGCAATTTTGGGGTGTTTTTTGGAGCCATTTCGGAGTACTTTCGCACGTAGTTCTCTTCACACAAGTCCAAGAACATCAAGAAGAGTGTTCCTTGTACTTCTCAGACAATAAATATCAACCTTTGGGGCTGTATTTTCAGCCACACTCGTAAAACTACAGGTTTCTCGAGGGGTTTTCAGTTTTGGTGGGAGCAGTCGCTGCAAATTTATGCAGGTTTTTAAAGCCTAAAACATCAGAGTTGACAGACACTTGCAGGTGTTATTGGCTAGTTTTTGGGCTGTGTATTCAGCCTTTCAGTGTCATTTTACTGCATATATTGAGCACATACACACCATGTATGCTTCTGTGGATACCGTTTATGTACGTCCATGTGGGCATTGATATAGCGGTTTACGTTCTTTGCATAAAGCCTTTTACGTTTGATAAAGAGGGTCGTGGTGAGGTTTTCTTAACTCGGAGACACCCAGATGTCGGGGTCTCTTCGGTGATGCAGGTGGAAGACTTACCCAGCCTCGCCATAGGAGATGTATGATAGTTGTTCATAGGTGCTCGATAAGCCTAGTTGGCTTCTATTGGGTAACTGATTATATGCAGTGGAGTCAGTGATTCACTATGTAGGTAGACATGTCAGTACTTGCAGTTTTATGATACTTTGACACTGGTCATATGCTAATTTTGTAGAGGATACTCTGGCAAAATTTTTCCAAATTTCTGGTTTAGTCAACTATATAGTGGTCGATTTATTCCTTGATACACTTATTTGTTGGTGTTTGGACTCTTCTAGCTCCATTATCATTCTATTCAGTTCTCTACGATCATGGCATCAGAGGTCTCAGGCACATCCGGTGGATCAGGGTCTAGTGCTAGCGTTCCGAGGAGGAGCTATAACTTGCAGGGCAAAGACCATTTTGAGATCCGAAAATTTGATGGCACAAACTTTGCTCTATGGAAGAATCAGATTAAAGATGTGCTGATTCAAAGAAGGCAATGGTAGCCAGTAAATGGGATTTCAAAGAAGCCTGCTGACATGGATGAAGATGATTGGGATGAGTTAGATGAAATGGCCAGGTCTACCATTCGCTTGCACCTAGCAGATAATGTTTACTTTACAGTATTAGACTGTGAAAGTGCAGAGGAGCTTTGGAAGAAGTTATGCAATACATATGAAAAAGAGACGGCATCAAATAAAGTATATCTGATGAGAAAATTATACGACCTTCGTATGAAGGACACAGATAGTGTTGCTGCTCATCTAAATGAGTTTGATGCCATATTCTCCCAGTTACAGGCTCAAAAAATGGATATGGACAATGAAATGAAAGCAGTATTGCTGTTATGCACCTTGCCATCATCATGGGATACATTTTGCACAGCTATTAGCAATAGTGCACCAGGTGGTAAACTCGTCTATGATGACATATGTGGAGCACTCTTGAGTGAGGAGATTCGTAGAAAATCTATGGTTGGCACTCAGAGTGGAGATGCATATAATGTTCGTGATTCTTACCAAGGAAAGAATCAACAACGTGGCAGGAGCAAGAACAAGGAAAAGAATGGTCAACGGAATAAGAGCAGAAGTAAATCAAGGAAGAGGGATATTGAATGCCATTATTGTCATAAGAAAGGACACATGAAGAAAGACTGTTATGCATTAAAGAATGCTAAAGGTAAAGGACAGAATGTTGATGGGCATGTTAAACAGTTACCTGCACCATCTACTTTGACTGTGAAGATTGAAGAAATTAATGCTATTTCTGATGATGCTGATGTGTTGACACTTGATAGTACTGTGCCATCTGAGGCACTAATGGCTGATTCTCTTTCCCACACCTGGCTGCTAGATTCTGGTGCTTCTTTCCATGTGACACCACATAGAGAATGGTTCTCTAATTATGCAGCAAAGTCTCTTGGTAACGTGAGACTTGGTGACTCTTACCAGTGTGATGTTGTGGGGATTGGAGATGTGGTTGTGCAGTTCATTGACGGTTCAAAATTTACTATGCATAATGTACGCCATGTACCTCAGTTATCACGTAGTTTGATGTCAGTTGGTCAACTTGATGACCTTGGTTACAAGGTGGTCTTCTATGCTCAGTCCTTTCGTATATCAAAGGGCAATATGGTTATTGCAAAAGGAAGGAAAGTTGGCTCACTTTACCCTTTATTTGTATCACAGAAAGAACACTTGTTAGCTGTTACTGAACAGCCTATGGCTTGTATTTGGCATGGTCGTTTGGCCATATATCTCGTAGTGGAATGGAAAATCTTTCTCGTTCTGGCTACTTACCTGTGTTATCTTTCTCTGATTTTTCATTTTGTGAGCATTGTCAATATGGAAAGCAAACTAGAAATATGCATAAAACGCACATTGACTCTTCAATTCAGCCTTTAGATCTTGTTCATATAGATGTGTGTGGTCCTATGCCCACTAGGTCCTTAGGTGGTTCTCTTTACTTTGTCACTTTCATAGATGATGCTACTAGAAAAGTCTGGGTATATCCTATCAAATCGAAGGATGATGTATTCCCTACTTTCAGAAAATGGCTTGCTTCAGTTGAGACTGAAAAAGGAACTAAGCTTAAGGCTTTACGTTCAGATAATGGGGGTGAGTATACCTCACATGAATTCAGCCTTTTCTGTCAGTGTAAAGGGATTCGTAGAGAGTTTACAGCTCCTTATACCCCAGTACAGAATGGTGTAGCTGAGAGGATGAATAGAACTATTCAAGATAGAGTAGTCTCTATGTTGCATCATGCAAACCTCTCACAAGGTTTTTGGGCAGAAGCAGTATTGACTGCAGTTCATGTGATTAACCTTTCCCCTAGTACTGCCAAAGGTCTGAAAGTGGCACAAGAGTTATGGATAGGGAAACCACCATATTATGATCATCTTCGAGTTTTTGGGTGTGAAGCATATGTTCATATACCCAAGAATCTTAGACAGAAGTTGGACCATAAGTCAAAGAAATGCATTTTTCTTGGATATGGTCGAGAAGGACAATTTGGATATCGCTTATGGGATCCTGAAACACGGTCAGTGATCAGAAGTAGTGATGTCATTTTTAATGAGTCTAAGATGCATAAACAGTCGATTAAGGAGGTTGAAGTGAGAAGAGTGGTGTTTGAGGATACTAGTCCTCCGGTTAGCATGCATAAAAATGCTGCACATAGGGATGTTCAAGAGAATGTCCATTCAGATCAGTCTGCACATGTTCCTGTTCAACAACCATTGAGACGTTCTGCACGTGTCTCATATCCACCTGATAGATATGTTCCAGGTTTAGATTTTGTTATGCTAACAGATGCCGGTGAGCCCTCTTGCTACAAAGAGGCTATGAAGACAGAGGATCATGTCAAGTGGGAGCGTGCCATGAAGAGTGAGTTGGATTCTATTCACAAGAATGGTACTTGGGACTTAGTACCTTTGCCAAAGGGCAGGAAAGCTTTACCATGTAAATGGGTATATAAGCTGAAATTCACATCAGATAGTGCTTCTCCAAAATATAAAGCACGACTTGTTGCAAAGGGTTTTAAGCAACAACATGGTGTTGATTTTGAGGAAATCTTCTCTCCAGTGGTCAAGATGACTACTTTGCGCATGTTGCTTGGATTCGTTGCAATGGAGGACTTAGAGCTAGTCCAAATGGATGTGAAAATAGCTTTCTTGCATGGAGATCTTACAGATGAGATCTATATGGAACAACCAGAGGGTTATGTAGTTCCTGGCAAGGAAAGTCTAGTTTGTAAGCTCAAGAAGAGCTTGTATGGACTTAAACAGTCTCCTAGACAATGGTACCAAAAGTTTGATGCTTTTATGAAGTTCCAAGGCTATTCTCGGAGCAATGAGGATCATTGTCTCTACACAAAGAGATGTTCTGATGGCAGCTTGATATGCTTGATACTTTACGTCGATGATATGTTGATTGCTGAGAAGTCCTCTTATGATTTGTCAATTCTCAAAAAGAAGTTGAGTCAGACATTTGATATGAAGGATTTGGGGGATGCCAAACATATTCTTGGCATGCGCATTACTCGTGATAGGAGTAGAAGATGCATATACTTGTCTCAAAGTGAGTACATATCCAAAGTACTTCATCGATTCAATATGCAGGGTGGAAAGGCATTGAGTACACCTTTACCCACATATGTGAAATTGAGCAAGGATGACTGCCCCAAATCAGATGAGGAAAAGGAATTCATGACCAAAATTCCCTATCAGTCTGCTGTTGGTAGTCTCATGTATGCTATGGTAGCTACGAGACCAGACATTGCATTTGCAGTGGGAGTTGTGAGCAGATATATGTCTAATCCTGGCAAGAAACATTGGGAAGCGGTCAAAATGATTTTGAGATATCTGAGTGGCACTAAGGACAAGTGTCTATGCTTAGGTAGAGGGAAAGCATCCATTATTGGTTACACAGATTCTGACTATGCTGGTTGTGTAGACAATCGTAAGTCTACATCAGGGTACATTTTTCATTTTCCTGGAGGTGCTATCTCTTGGAGATCTCGTCTTCAAGAATGTACAGCTGTTTCCACCACAAAAGCAGAGTATGTTGCAGCAAGTGAGGCATGTAAGGAAGCATTGTGGCTTTCTCGTCTTGCTTGTGATATGGGTTTGCCTCAGCATGTACCTCACTTGCTCAGTGATAGTCAGAGTGCCATTGCTTTGGCTAAGAATCCGGTCTATCATGCAAAGACCAAGCACATTGAGGTGAGGTATCACTTCATTAGAGATTGCTTAGCCACTGAGAGCATTATTCTTGAGAAGGTTCACACTCGAGATAATGCTGCAGATGCTTTGACTAAAGCTCTACCACAGGATAGCTTTTGACACTGTTGTCACTTGATGGGGGTTACTTGATTCTTGATCTTACGTAGTCACTTGTATACTGTGTAACATGCCCATCAGGTGGGAGGTATAGTTTGTATACTTACACTCAGGTATTCTTTATCATTCTTTCTTTTTTCTCCCATAGTTACTCTGGCCATATTGGCCTTTAGTGGGAGATTGTTACCGTTAGTGTCCATGTGAAAGGCCAAATGGCCATCGGACACTTCTTTGTATATGTTCTTTAATAAAACAAATAGTGGCCTGGTCAGTCACAGGCTGTAAGTTCGACCGCATTTGTAAGGTCTAAGAAGTCTGTCTTCGTGCTCCCTGTGTACTGCGTTTTCTACGTATTCTACAACCTCTGTGCGGAGTACTATGTGTGGCGTCAGGAGCTCGATTTTCTACTCCGAGCATATCATCGTGGAGCTCTCAAGAGGAAAGTCCACTGTGGTGCATCGCCATCGAAATACTTCACATAGGTGGCTTTATAAAGCATTGGGCTCTTGAGGTGGAAGTCTAGAGTTTAACCTCATAGCTAGACATGCAATGGCTTTGGTTAGTTTGAATCAGTTGTAACCTAACCTACCAGTTGTAATTTAGTCTAACCCTGCTTTGTGGGATATGGGGGGTCTTATGGATACTATGTCCATTCATATGTACAATATTGTACTTTCAAAGTTAAATATTGGGGGAGTAGGCACCTGCCAAACCTCCTCAAAGAAAAAAAAGTGATAATGGAGAAAAGAACTTGCTCATTTGTGGATTGCACCCGCTTTCCATTGACCTCCTTAATGTCATATTGTACCCATTTCTTTCCCCACCATGTGCATTCTCTTCAAAAGGAGAGCCTCTCTTCCTCTATGTTTTCCATTGTGACCTTAAGGAAAACTAGATGCTTGTGTCGGAAATCTCTTGCAGCATGTTCTCCTTTTTTTCCCCCTATATTTATGCATTTAACAACTTTGTACCTTATGAAATGTGTACTGGACATTTATAGAAGAGTTAAGCATTTTTAAAAGCTAGTGGGCTTTGAGATGAAGCACACATTTTTTCCTTTTATAATTCACATGATTATTGGATTTATTATATATTATTTACTCTATTTGTGATTTTTTACATGTGCAAACATGTGAAACTAGGTGTATCATGCTTGGTAGGTAGAGGAATTTAATGTGTTTTGTGTTTGGATGAGCATGCAAGTACCATGAAGGCATGAAGTCACTTGAGATTATATGCTATTTTGTAAAAGAAACCCTATATTTGAAGAGTTAATCACTCATGAATTTATTATTTTTTAGTAATATAGGCATGTGCACATTTTTCTATAAATAGAAATATGAATATCCTCTTATGGTGCTTTTTGTAAAAATAGTGAACAAATTTTTGTTCTTCTACTTTGTTTGGAAAGAAAAGCTATTTTTGTATTAATAAAATTTCCTATCAACACATATGCCTTAGGATACATCTGTTGAAGTGCATTGGAGATATTGTATCACTACTATGTAAGTTACATGTCTCTTTCTCTCTATTTTGTTAGTTTACTTTTTATAAACATTTTGCATTCTCTACATACATGCACATGAATGTGCTCTTGTTTCTCTTTGTACTCTCTCTCTCTCTCTCTTTGTCAACACACTACATGTGAGTATGCTCTTGCAATAGTGCAACTAGAGCATACAAATGCATGTTAGATGCCCAGTCACCCATAACTTCTCTGCATCCTTATACACCTATGACCTATTCCCTCTTGCATGCAAACTCTCTATATCTTTTGTCTATGACTTGTTCTCCTACAAATTGTTTATGTACTATTTACCTAAAAGAAGATAGGCTGACAACTGGAGCACCCCACTAGATGATCTGCACACTTGCAATGGGCCCACTTTTGATTAACTCTCAACACTCCATGAATAACCACTAAGGTGATGCCCAAGGCATAGTAGTCCCTGACATCCATGTCTTACTTGTTTTCGTTTATATCATTGCTCATCCATGAACCACTTACATCAATAGAGTGGAAACAAGGAATATTGAATTCACTAAGGTTGGGGTCTGAACCCACCAAATCACCCACAAATTGAAGTGTTTTATCCACTATTCTATGCATATGTGATGTCTCATTACACCTAAAATAAAGTATTTAATTTTGCCAAAATCTACTCTCTTGTTTTACATACCCAAGGTGTACCCTTGTTATTTTTGTAAGCATATATTTTCTTCTACATTCATCTTAGGGTTCTACATTCATCTACAAAGCATGGATCCACATGCTTTCAAGGAGGACTCTGGAGATTCAGCTCTACCCAACATATCGACATGAGCAACAATTTTAGTTATTGTGGCATAAGCTCAAAGACGTCTACCAAGAAATTAAAGAACAAGATTTAAAACTTCAATAAATATAGGCACATGATGAAAGACTTATTCGAGCAGTGAAGGGACTGATCAAACCACAAAAGGACAGATCTCATATTGCTTCCAAAAGCTTCCAATTTTCAGAACTTGATGGACGTAAGGAGACCTTTCTTGCCTTTTGGAGTTTGAAAATTGCCTTTTGCAACTAGCTATCTTGTGGGTAAAAATGAACTTTGGTGGAACATTTTGAAACATAGAATGGATTTATCTATAACATGGGAAGCATTTCAAGAGAAGGTGAAAGAATGTTTCCACCCCCTCAATTTCAAATACATGCTAGAAGATCTTGGAATAAATTTGCATGGAAGGAATATGATAATGTTTCATCTTATATAGAATGCTTTTATTAATAACTCCTTCTTGTTCATATGCTCGAAAATGTCTTTGAAAGCCCTTTACAATGTACGTGTGAAGATGGCTTAGATTGATGAATTTATGCAAAAATTAGCACCATACATCCTACAAGTGTGCATGAAGAAATGTCTTTTGCTCATGATGCTGAAAAGGAATTCAACTCCAATGCAAACTCCATTTTGTCAATGATACCCTACTAACAAGAATAACTTCCCCAAAAAATGACCCTTCCAAAGTATCTCTTCCGATTTTTCACAATGTGAAATTCGAGCACCTATAAAGAAAATCCCACTACCTCTTCTTTTAAAAATACCAACAAACTAAACCCACAAACCTCTACTATAGCTTCAAAATACAAGAAACCATGCATAATATGCTAGAACTGTGGCAAGTCTAGCCATACTAATGCTAAGTGTCATGTGCACATCAAGGATAATAGACCTCAAGTAGCACAAGTACATAATACGGATAAAATTCACGATGAAGCTGATCCCACTTGGAGAGAATAGGAGCTTGAAAATGATCTCAACACTATAGCTAACATAACTTCTATTCATTCATTGCTTTCAATGAAATGAACTATTAAAGATAGGAGTGTTTCTATTTTGTGTGATGATGGTAGTTTGAATTCTTTGTTTCTCAATCATTGGTTAACAAATCGTGATTAGAATCTTTTCCATGTCTATATAAAGTTAAACCTGGTATGCAAGGAAAATAGATACAATATCACATATGAATTTAGGAATATTCATATTTTTATAAGTACCTATAAAGATGATACAAATTTTCTAATTGCTTCTTTATAATCATATGATGTCATATTAGGAATGATTTTTCATTAGAACTATAACCCATGGATTTATTATAGCATACATTGTGGGAATCAAACTCATGAACTACCAACTAAGAGTATGATGGACTAAACACTTGCCCCAAAATCCATGGCTGAGGATTACTTTCTAATCCTCCCTCTTAGGGTGTGGTTCAACCATCTCTTGCTTGTGAATTCTTGATTCGAACAATCTCTTCCCCTTCCAGAGATCATTGCCCTCAATGATCAAGCCCTAATCTCCCATTGAATTGATGTCTTCACTCTTGCACAATCTCTTGAACTTCATGCTCCCAACCTTGCTTTTTGAACCCTTGCCCTCAACCTTAGTGTCTTGAATCTTCTTGTTTGTAGCCTTGATGCCTTGAGCCCTTGTTCTCAACCTCAATATGTTGAAACTAGTTCTAACCCATGCTAAGTATGTTATATCATTAATCTAGTGTGTCCATTGAAAAGATCATTCCAATTCTTTCCAATGGTATCTTATACATCTAAATCCAAGCTATGGATTGGGAGATGCACTCTAATATTTGATGGACTAATTTCTCATGGTCTATTGTTTGCCCATGAGCCTTGTGGAATCTATTGACCTTGCCCAAGCCTACTTCCTACGTGTTGATACCAATTGTGGGATTGGACTCATGGCCTATGAGATAGGAGTATGCATGGCTAACCACTTGCCCCATGATTACTTCCTAATCCTCTCTCTTAGGGTGTGGTTCAACCATCTCCTACTTGTCATTTTTTGAGTCTAACATGAATACATACTATAGTTTTTTAATATTTCCATTAATTAGTCATACACGAAGTTTGCACTTCTTAAAGGCCATCATTCCTACTTTTTATTTTCTAACAATGTTGGAAAATAATAATACGCTATAGGATTCATGCAAATCATTCATGGCTTCTCATAGTGATTGTTTTATGTTCGATGATCCATCACAAGTACCACCTCGAGAGGAGATTTAGCCCAAAGTATTGACCTCGTTCTTGGTAGTGCTCCTCTCCATATAAGGTCCTTATAGGCATGGAACCTTGCATAAGAAAGAAGCATATAGACAGACAAAAGATTTACGTGAAAAAGGACTCAAAACGCCTAGTTCTTCCCCCTTTTGAGCTCGCGTTCTTTAGTAGAAAAGAAGAATAAGAACTACAGAATGCGCATTGATTATTGTGCTTTGAATAAAGTGAATGTTAAAACATTCACTTAAATCTTCACAATATGATATAATTAAGTGTAGGATCAAGAGCATAAAACATCTTCCTAATGGAGAAATAGAACCATGGTACTAAAGTCCAGCAGATTATACAAAAGTTTAATGATCATTCTTTATGATTAGAGATACCATCCAATAGAAGTATTGATAGTTCATCTCATATAAGTAGGTTAGAACCATTTATAAAAATAACTTGCTTTATTCCTATTGTTGTAATCCACCATTAGTTGATGAAGATATTGAAATTTTAGTGCTTAAGAAATCTTAGATTATGATGTAACTACAACAAAAGCGTTTTTTTGAAATATAGGCATGTGCATGTTTTCTATAGATAGATATATGAGCCACCGCTTATGGGACTTTTTGTAAAAGTAGGAGATAAATTTTCGTTTTCCCTCTTTATTTATGAAGTAAAAATATTTTTGAATCAAATGAATTCTCCTATAAATGCATATGCTTTCAGATATATCCAACAAATCATGTTGGGCCACTATTGTATCCACTATTGTGTAAGTTACCTATCTCTTCTCTCTGTTTTGTTATTTTACTTTTTCACATAGGTTTTGTGCTCTCTGCATACATGCACATGATTGCGCTCCCATCTCTCTCTCTATGCTCTGTCTCTCTTCATGCATTTGCACACTACCTATGAGTATGAACTTTCAATAGCCTTGAAGGAAAATGACAAAAATCTCTTCTCTTTGTTTCATATGTAAGAATTGGTTAAAGTTCCTTCATGATCAAAATGTTATCTTTAAATAAGTACATGTTTTCTATAAAATGCTGATTTATATTAATGAGATAAGAAATTAAAAGGAAGAATGTATGGTGGACAAACTAAGGGCTAGATATAAAATCACTTAGAAAATCATCTCACAATTACACATTCTTCTACACATGCATCATCCCTTTTTCCATCCTTAATGTTCTCATCAACATAATTATCAATGAGTGAATTTCCATCATTGCATGCATCAACATCTTCATGCTCTATAATTTGTCTCTTCCTAATCAGAGTTACGAATGCAAGGTGTGAACATCCCCTCAGATACAGAAACCCTCTTCCCACATGAGATGAAAATAGTGACATTTTAAAGCTTGCCTAAATTTCTAACCTTCCACTTGGATTATCTACCACTTTGAGAATATGTATGTAGCATTCTGCATTCCTAGGACAAGATAGATTGAGATAACCCCACAAAAGGGTATGGTTTGGGTTGTACCCATCTCAAATGAGTAATATTCCTTTGGACCTTTCTCACTTGAACATAGATAAGTTATATGCTACAAACTCTCATTGGATTCGCAAGAAAGTCTTGAATGGTTGTTGTGTTATTACACATTGTGTTTGGCTTATAACATACTTTTACAACATGCTCTAATGGTAGAAGAGTTGCATGCATTGAATAGTAGCAATTCATCCATAACACATCATCATAAGGCCATGTGGGGTACAATACCATGTTTCTAGCCCTTGCAAGCCATGCGTGACACTGGCATGTTCACCCACGACCATCCACAAACAATTTTTATGTCATTCACAATCTTTTTGACCTATCTAGATGTTCAAGGAGAGTCTTATTACTAGTGACTGAACCATAAGAAACCCAAAGACAAGAGGAGCAACCCACTAGTATAGAGACAATCATATTGTATTCAGAGTCATCAGGAACAGCCATAGGATTTTTCATTCCATCAATTGAGAAAACCACTATGCAAGATCAAGGCCTCATATTTGATTTTTGAGTTCCACTCATTATCAAGAATTCCGATTTTCAAATACACAATTTGTATTGCCAAAGTACAAAAGTCCAAGTTACCTTGTGTCATAGATAGACCAAGATGAGGAAAGTGAACTTGACTGCCCAATCTATACAACTATCAAAAGATTATATGACAAAATTTGAAGAAGTTCAAGCTTGTGGTCAACTCTATGAAGAAAGAGGATGCACATTACTCAAGCAAGAGCTATAAAGTGAAGAATTTGATGAAGTATTTGTGTCCATTGTACAAGTATTTGTGTCCATTGTACACGAATTTGTGGATGTCGTTCGAGTATTCAAAGCACTTCATCACCTCTGCACCCAAAGGCAACTCACACACTATGATCTAGGCACCCCATTAACTTGAAAATGCCAAGGGAAAACTATCCACCGCCCCACTACTCTAGGAGACTCCCAAATTTCTATCCCTACACAATTCTTGCCACCACCAATACCACCTATGGACCTCTATACCCTTGGAATGTATGTGTAAAGCTTCTGTTTTGTTGATTTGGCTTCTAAAGTCATGGGGATCCTATGGGAACATATGTTTGGAACACATCTCTATACTCTCTTAGCAGATTTGTCAACTCTCGCTCTTCTTCTTCACTTAGGTCATATCCGATATATGTGCATGTTTCTTCTCCATCTTCTATTGCCACTATAATTTTTCTTGGTCTGTTCTTTATTATCATAGTCTTCTCCCAATAGAGATTTTTTTTTTTTGGCATTCTTACCATGATTTTCTTGTCCTCTATCTCATACTTCCTAAAATTCTTGATTACATCAAACAAGGATTCCTCTTCTTGTGTGGGGGATTTTTTTTTTCTTTTCTTCTTCTTATCTTGTATGTCTACCTGCATAGCTAACATCACATTATGTTTGCACTCTTCTTGTTCCTAGGTTTTAGAGTCTGCCAAGCATAGGTACTCTTCCGAAGCACAAAAGGCATCCATGAGGATGGATTCTTATTCCATGTTGCTTGCTTCTTTTTGTACATCTACACTAGGTTCACACATGAACACTAAAATATCATAGCTATCTTTATCATAATGGGGGGTCCATTGTTCCTCATTTACTGCTATGTCCATCATTGCTAGCATTTTTTCCCAACCATGGGGAAATTATTTATCTAAATATATCATAGGCACATAGGCTAGGTATTGAAGTGATCTATTGTTCTCAATGGCACCTACGTTTCTCGCTTCTAATCACTTTTCCTCTTCTATTGTAACTTTACACATCCATAAATGTGTATCTTCTTGCATCCAAGAAGGATCTAATCCTATACAATGAGCTGATTCTATATTTTCTAGCATTATATGGATAGTATTCTATTGTAGAGGTGGTACATCTCGATGTGAATAGCCATTGAGGTTGACTTTGGTAGTTACCCCTAGATGTTGTAAGTACAAGGAACTAGTTCCCAAATCCTATACTATCTGTAATCGTCTCATGAATGTTCTACCCAAAATCATCTCATAGACATGATTCTTTCCAAACTCACATATTGCAAATGTATTCTCAAACTCTACACATCAAATAGTGAGAGTGATTCCTTTTAGCAGTCCTAGTGGCTTTTCTATATGTCCGTTTGCCATTTGTAGCTTCATTTGTGTGGGCCTTTGAAATGAGGCAATTCGTGCAAGGAATTGGATTCAAAGTCTAATCATTCAATTGATTGCACATTTTCTTGCTCTCCATAGATAGAGGGAATGTCCTAAGGGAATTGATCATGAAGATCATCTACTTCCTGAATTGAAGAGGATCCTCTCTCTCCTTGGCCCATTTCTCCTCTTGTATTTCTCTTAAGAAATCTTAGGGAGTATTGGTTTATAGAGGAAGGAATTCCATCATCTATAGAGTTGGGAACAAAAGCTTCCTGAGGAGGTAAGATTTTTCTCTCACTTCTACTATCTTGAGCCTTTGGAGTTGCTAAAGTCTGTGGTTTAGCCACCAATTGATATAATCTTTCCAAAAGTCTTTCAAAATTCAATTTCACCATGTTTGTTTGATTAAAAAGACGCCTTGTGTCAAACATAGCTTAAGCTAATTCTACCATCTTTGAACACAGTTTAGTCCTTTCAATCTCTAAGTCTACTATGAGATAACACTTATCCTGGGCTGAGATGGGATGAATGGTGGGCAGTGAAGTGGTGAGTATGACTGCAAGGGATCTAGAGATGAGAGTTCTGCTTTTTTTTTTCGTTTCTTTGAGGCTCTCTTCGAGTTCACACAGTTTTTTATCCCGCTCTCTTTTCATTCTTTCACATCTATCGTTCTAAGATTTCATTCTCTTCTTGCCAATACTTTCTGACTCACTAAGCTCTGACTTATTTTCTTGACCTACATCTACATTTTTCTATAGTTCTTGTGCTCTATTGTCTAGCTGTATAGGGGTGATATTGATCACACTTCCATTGGGTTCTACTACCAAGCCAATTATGTTGAATCCGGTTATCCTTTGAGTGTTGATTGGATTCTTGGCACAATCTCTAAGAAGATGTTCCTTTCCACAATCAAGAAAAAAACCTTCAATCACTATAGATTGAGCTTGTCCTCATGGAGGAAGAGGACATTCACACATAAAGTGATCTCCTTGAAATTTGTAGCATTATCCTCTAGTTCCTTAAGGCATATAGTGTGCCAATTGAGATCCAGGACTAGGGTTTGTGTGCATGACTTGAGTATAGTCAGAATCCCAACTAGGCTCCATCAATGGTGCATCATATTGATACACCTCATGATGCTTAGGTGATTTAGTGTAGTAAGCCAATGGGCTATCTCCATATGTTGGATCCAAACTCTGAGCATTAGGGTCACTTTCTGAGATCAATGGGGATGCTAGCACTAAGACTCTGTTGAAGTTATCTTTTGCCACCACATATTTGATTGATATTACATTGGTAGGGGGAGGTGGTTTTTGTCCTAGTACTGTTTGTGGTTTGGGATGTGCCTAATATTGTGGTTGGTATTGTTGTCGTGCTAGTCTTGATTTTGGTATCTATGTAGCTACTGATAGTTTTGCCTAATTGCATAGTTGCTATAGGGGCAATCTTGAGCTATGTGCTTTGTGTATTTTTCTCTCAAAAATATTGGGCATCTAAGTTTCCCTGGTTTTGAGTTTGCATTGGGCCCAAATTGGCCATGTGATAACCTTTGCAAGTGTAGCAATGCCTCACTATGACCAGTCTTTGTTTTTGTCCATTTTAGAATCCTAACATTCGTACTACTTATTCAGCCAATTCATCAATTGATGTTAGGGCCTATTTTTTAATATAATTGTAGGGTCACTTTTCTGTGCCCATTTTTTGAAGTTTCTTTTAGAAAAAGTATAATTTTCAAACTCCCTCCAAAAGTAAGTGCCACAACATCAAATCCGTGACTATGCTTCCCCCAAAAAATGACTTTTTTCAAATTTCATCATTTTTAGCCATACATAGTGGAAAAATACACTTTAACCCATACACATACAAGAAAACACATTTTTTGAGCAAAACATATGCTTTAGAGTCCCTTCCAACCAGTTTTTCATCTTTGTTTTTGATATTGCTGGTCATTAGCAAAGATGGTGTTGACATGTATCAAAAACTTCACAGTAGAACGTCCGCATGCTCCTGCATCAACAAGTATCCATGTTCGTGTGCCTAGAGAGTTTGCTCCAAATACATGATGCAACAATGATTCCAATTCTCAAAATGAACGTCGTGCAGCTGGAGAAAAAATATTGATCTTTGGGCTCATGGTTCACTATATCCTCTTGATCCAATATCTTCTTACCATCCAACATTCCATAACCTCTCAACTTTACTTCAGTTCATTGGTGCGGGTGAAGCTGGACTATTAGGTTACTGCAAGCGATTATCTACACATTCACTTGCTACTGCTAAGTATTGATTCCAACAATATCACATCCATCATATGAGGGTGGTCACTTTAGAAAGCACAATCATATCTTTACAAAAACAACTTACAGATTTAGAACAGTATATTGAAGCAAAACAAAGCACAATTTCAAAGTTAACTGCCAATCTCCAGCAGTTGAAAGGGACTCCACTTGGTATGAGACATAGGAAAAGAGCATTGTCATCCTTTGAAGCTCTTTCAAAAGGTGGTGGAGCACGCAAACCACATATATATGCAACAAGGTGAGTGTTTGTTTTACTTTTATATGTTTTAATGAAGATTTGTAATGGAATCTTTCATTGTGTAGGTTGTTTATTCAAGACATAACTGCTTCATCAACAACACAAGACCAATTCAAGCTGATGAATAGCTGTATAAACACCAAAGAAATCACTTCTGCTTTAGACTCATGCATAGGAAAGTGTATTAGAGTTGTTGTTGAAGCTGAGTTTTCAAAGAAATTAAAAAACCTTATCACAGTGCAAGATGTGCAGGCAATATGTGATGAAGCGGGCATCAGTAGAAATGGGTATACTACAATGTACACCCTTCTCAAGAAAGCCTTACAATCACAAGGTATTTCTCAAAGTATATTTGCATGCCCATATAAAGTGTCTATCAATAAAAAAAACTTCAAATGAGGATGTGACTTGTACTATTGGACAATATTTATTCATAGAAGAAACTATGCCTGCCTCTATTTATCATCCAAATATTCCCAAGCAGCAATAAAAAATCCTATCTACACGAGGATTTACTTACACTAAATTCAACAATATATTTGTGGATCTTCAGAAGCTTCAACAAGCAATGGTTCACTTTTATAGTTCAACAATCAAAGGTACCCCTACTACATTTTATTTGGTGTTGAAGTTTTATTGCATTCAAGTGTCATATTAAGATAATGTTTTCTCTTTTGTGCAGACTGTAATGTTAAGTTAAAGTTCATACTGAAGCTTGATGAGTGTCAAATCATAAAGGGTCGGTGACTAGAAAGGTTGAGTGTGACGCTAATGAATGAAATTATGGGCTATGCAATGAGTGATGAAACTTTAGGAGGGAGGGACCATTTGACTTGCAGTGTGCAATCAGAGAGAGATATCTGGTGGTTAGGTGCTATAGAAGTTCCCAAAGAAACAAACAATGTTATTTCGTGGATTTTTAGTAGGACTCCATGGATTATAGAAGTAATCTCTTCTCAAATACATAGGCAAAAGCTTTCTATAGATGATATAGGTGATTTTGAGGTAGAATGGCATTTGGGTGGAGACCTTAAGAGTATAAAATGCATGTTAGGTTGTAAACAAGGAGCATCTTCTCTCTATCCTTGCCCATATTGTACACAAGGTTACAAAGGATCTAAGAGAGAGTCTAAATCTACAAGGGTGTTGATGAGAGTTGATGATTCTGAAGCAATTGATGAAACAGACTCATCGAATCACAGGGAATGAGAGATATCACTTTTGAGGTGTCAAATGTTACAGGAACCGACTCATGATAAAATAAGCAATGATTGGAACCCCATTATCCCATTTCCATTAGTCAATGTTCACTTTCGTACTTTGCATGCATTCATGAGGATCTTTGATAGGCTTTTGAAGCTCCATGTTGAATATGCATTTGCAATGAAACCACTAGAGAGGTCTACAATAGCAATCCAAAAAATAGAAGATCTTTTGAATTCTATAGGTTGTCATGGTGGCCACGTATCTTTAGTTGTTAAGAAGTATGGTGAGTCTCATGAGATTTTACAACAAGTTTCAATGACTGGGAAGAAGGCAAGACGTTTCTTTAAAAGAGATGTGAATAGTCAAGATGATGGGAAATGGGAGCTTTGGAAGGACCTCTGTTCAATTACAATAGAGAATGATAGTCAGGTTGATCTCATTAACAAGTGAAAGAAGGTTTGGTCATCGTTCGATCAATTGTTACATTTGATGTGTTTGGTTTCCACTAATGCTTCACAACGAGAATTATTCCAAGTGACTTTCAAAGGAGTTTACATAGTCATTCATCTTATCTTGGGGAGAAAGCAACATTACACATTACATAGTAAGTTTCACTTACATTTTTTTATTTGGTCTTAAACACTATGTGTATATCTTATTGACCAGATCATAGCATATTCTTTTTGCACATGGAGCATATTTTATGAATCGATTTGGGTCACTGGACATTTTTAGTACACAAGGAATGGAGAAGTCACATTACAGGGCTAGAGTTGTTTACTTTAAAGACACTCGTCATGGGGGTGGTCTACTCCAATCAAACTATTTAGAAGAAATGTTCAATTGGTTTTTTCATGCGACATTCGCTAGAAAATATGTGATGGAACGAGCATGTGAGTCACGAATAGCAAAGATTACACGAAAGCTACAACATGATATTGCAAGAGAGAAGTGGATGTCATCGTCAGGACCCGTATATCATGCCCAATGGCGTGCACAAAGAGCCCGCGAGGATTCTGCTTGGAAATAGTTTCCAAACTCTTAACATGAATTATTCTTTTCAAGGTTTTTATAACCCCTTTCACTTCAAATAAAATTTTACTATTTTTGTGAATATAATTTTAATGTCTTAAAACTAATTTTTATCCATTTAAATGTGAACAAGACAATTCTTAAGTGAAAGCCTATAAATAGAGGTGTCATTCCTCATTTTACCACTTTACAACCTAAGAGAATGGCACGCACAAAGCAGACTGCTAGGAAGGATCATGTCGTCTACCCTAGCCATGTGCAAGGTACTCAGCGCCCAACATGGATGACACCCCACAAGAAGTGTCGAACCACAAGCAACTCTTCCAGATGAAACTCGGGTGCAGGGACACAGTCCGGCAGCATTCCATCATGGGAGGATGAAGCTTCACCAGAGAGAGATGTATCCCAAGAAATGAATTATTCCCCTCTCCCATTTGATGATGAGCCCCCAGTAAGGACACCAATCAAGGCAAGGCCCAAACAACGAGGGCATAGGCAAGTTGTGATTGAGACATTAAATTTATCAAGTTCCTCAGATGAAGAAAGTATAAATGAGCCACCATGGAACAATGATGATATCCCCGTGAACCATCGAGTAACACAAGGAGGCAAGACACTCCCCCCAGGACAAGGACAAAGACCAACCGATGAAGAAAGAGAGCAAGGCCGGGCAGAGGAAGTAAATGATGAGGCAGGACCATCTAAGCATCCTCAAAGAAGAAAGAAGAACTATCAACCACATCGTAAACCACAGCGACCACAACCCAACATCCCCCCAAATGCAAGAGCACCACAAAGGCGTAGAAAGCAAACCAAAGCCTTTGCAGAGATTCAACACTATCAAAAGTCTGTGGAGCTTCTTATTCCATGAAGGTCATTTGCAAGAGTTGTGAAGGAAGAGATCCAACGCTATTGCGTCGGACTTCGTATCCAAGGGATAGCCATTGAAGCTCTCTAAGAAGCTACAGAGGCATATCTTACATCAATGTTGGAGGACTCTAACCTATGTGCCATCCATGCAAAGAGAGTGACAATACAACCTAAAAATTTGCAGCTAGCTAGGAGAATTAGAGGGAATAACCCTTAACAAAAATTTGTACTCCCTTGTTTGGAGAACCTTTTGTATATCCCATATGATGAATATTTTGTAAATCCCAAATGATTAATATAATCTTTGTCTTCTCATATTTGCTCTCCCAAGTGTTTATCTCTTAGTGTACATGTTTTGAAGTTTTTTCTCCTATGTTTCTAGGTGTCTTTTTTCAGTACCTATTTGAAGTGTTTTTCACAGTTGTATCATTCTTTTTTCTCTACTTGTTGTAAGTGGTTATGCTATTAATGCATTTCATGGCTTAGAAATGCCAAAAAAAGGCCTGCCACAGAAACGCGGGGATGGGTCGTGCAAAAGTTTTGCAGGGCCTATCCCCGCGTTTCTGTGGTAGGCCTTTTTTTGGCATTTCCAAGCCATGAAAACACATGCCATGCACATGGGGCATATGATTGGCCTTGGCTATAGTGCACTGCATGCTAACCCCCTGACCAATAGCTAAACAATGTTTATGAACATACATGTACTTATTTACTGTTGCATGCTTATATGCACCAGAGGAGTCTTAACTTTCTCTAATTATTGCACATAAGAAGAGTCTTCCACAATTCCCCAAGTGAAGGTGCTGATTGAGGGAGATAGACTTGCAATATAGGTAAGCTAGTGCATAGGATGGCCTAGGAATGCAAAAAAAAGGCCTGCCACAGAAACGCGGGGATGGGCCCTACAAAAATTTTGTAGGGCCCATCCCCGTGTTTCTGTGGCAGGCCTTTTTTTTTGCATTCCTAGGTCATTGCATGCATTTTGGGCAACACAAATTACAAGAAATAATGGAAAAAGACTGATTAAACTGTGCAAAAGTTATGAGTCTGTCAAAACCATAAAGATATAATAGATTGAATGCACATGGAAATTGGAAAAATAATAATTGGTATTATAAAGTTTTTACAATTGGCTCTTGGCCTTGAGCCTCTCCACTTCATTCTTTCTTCTCTGAAAAGATAGTGGCAATTGGTAAGTCAAAACTGATTGGGATATTAACTGAGGTTCTGTCAATCCAAGACCTAAAGCTATTCCTATTTGACCTAATATTTTTCCTCTAAAGTTTACTCCTAGGGTAGTAAGGGCAAGGGACTTCCTAACTAGAAATATACAATTGGTCCCTTGCATTATTGTAGATAGGCACAAAACTTTGCTCAAGGCCTTCAGACACCAAATCATGAAGTGTCCTTGAGGGGAAAAGTCCGTATGGATTATGACAAAATCTTCCTTTGGCAATTTTCCAATGTATTGTGCCAAGGAAGAGCCATGACCCCGAGAAACACGGTCACCACCACTCCTTGCTGCAAATTTATCCACTTCAATTGTTTCCTGCACATAGCCAATCATAAAATTAAGTAGATACATCTTGTATGAATATGAGATAACCATAAATGTCAGTAGATACTTACATCTTGAAGCCTATCTTCATCCTCTCCTCTTCCCATTGCTTCCTCTCCGTCGACAAGTACAACTGAAAACATTTCCATCTCTACCTCTGGTAGAGTGGGTCTAAGTTGGAGGGTGGATTGTTCTGTGTACTGGCTTCCTTTAATTTGTCCACTACTCCTTGAGGAAATTCTCTAGAAATTTTTTGAATCTCTTCTAATAAGTTGAGAGCTTCTGTTTGGGGTTCCTTCTTATCATCTACAAAACCCCTAGTAACAAGATGGGGTAGGTCCATGGGTGGAGGTTCCGGCTCCTCATTGACAAAAAAGATGGTTGTTGCTACGTAGGAAAGATATTTTCTTCCCATTGTCCTTTTCTTATTTAATTGTTTAATTAAGGGCACTGTGTCATCTAACAGGTGCCCTGAAGCCTCAACAATAGCCATGAAACGCTTTAAGCGCTTCACAAATGCCTCATCTCCTTTATGAATGTAGAAAAGCAAGTCACATGGGACCCATTTACACTCATATGTTGGAATATCTATGGCATATCTTAATATATAGAATTCCATAAAATCTGTGATCTCATCGATCACATCAGAGTTCATGGCTATTGTCCCTTCAAGATTAGGGACTCTACAGACTAGGTATCCAAAAACTCCATGAATAGATCTCGAGGATATTTCATGGGAGTGGAAGTGCTAGCAGCCATTGCTTGCGCGTGAGAATTCTAGAGGCTTGTAGTCTGTGCTTTCTAGCTCTTTGAGAGTGCAAATGTGAGAAATGAGCACATAGAACCATTTTTATAGCAGTTTCAAGTTTTTAAACTGATTGTGCCCACTTTTAAAAATATAGAATAAAGAAGTGCAATTTCAAAAAATGTGTTTCTGATGACAAAATAATGCACATAAGAAAACATGAGCAACCACATTTCAAAGTAGTGAACATACTTTTTGACATTCCAAAAGTTTTGAAATTACCATTGCAGAGAAGAAGGTATATACAATATCTAACATGAATCAATTGTCCTACTTTTTACAAGGTTCTTGAAAGTGCAAAAACCATGAGACATAATGAATAGGACCCAAGAAGTGACATTATCAGGTTGCAAAAGAACTATGACAATGAGAGTTTTGTTCCATCTTTGCTCCAATCTACAGGGACTTTCATTTTGTATTCCATTCTTCTGCCCACCTGTAATCAATTTGCAAGAAATTCAAGTCATAAAAGTAAAATAAAAAATAATGAAAAGATTACTTTAACAAAAGCATGAAACATTTCTCACCTTATGTCCTTGAATTTTGAATTTGGATTGAGTTAGTCCTTCAAACCCCATAATCATCAAGTGTTCTCTCAGATTAGCCAAGGCCCAATGATTATTTACTAAAATAGTTTCTGTTTCATTGTTGGCCAATCTAAGCTTTATTTCAAATGAATGCAAAGATCCCTTTGAACTTTGAAATGGTATCCATTTGCCAAGTTTGCACATCCAACGATCATAGTAGAATCTGATGTATAATAAAGTACGTTGTTTCAAATATCGAAATCCTATATCTGTCCCACCTATTTTACAAAGATATTTATCACTTTTGCAATTCCTTCCATCAAACCCCAATTTTCACCAAGAAGACTTTCGACTTGCTTATATGTGATATCTTTACACATGAACATGGTGGAAGTCTCTTGGAATGAGAATCCTTGGAATAAATATACAAAACAATGAATGGGAAAAGACCAGTGCAAACCTACAGACCTAGGCACTTTTGTGAATTTCAAAGAGTTATGTATATCCATTACCATCTTTTGCTTCAAAGATGATACGGACCATATATCAGGTTTTGGCCACTCCAAGCTAAGAAGAGAATGTACTTCAATTCTCTCTAACCTTCCAAAACCATTCATTGTAGAGGGTACAACATATCTATGTGTGTAAAAGAAAACTCTATCATGGTAAAGTTGAGCAGGAGATATATTTGGAAAGACTAGTGCACCAACATCTGCATGCAATGCCTGGAAATTACCTGTAAGACTATGAAGTGGTTGCTCTTCCACCAAAGCAGAAGGAAATATATCTGAAACAAACAAAAACATATCTAAATAGTTCAGAAATATATCTGACACAAGAAAACATAAAATATTGTAGAGTAATACTTACAATTCATAGGATATCTCATACTACTAGAGTTTTCAAGTTTCATAGTTGCCATCGTAAAAACATGTTGTACAATAGCAACCATCCCATTATCTCTATGCTTCTTGAAGCCAAGTAACTTTCCCTTCCAATGAAGATCTAAGTTTCCACGATCTCTAACTCGATGAGGCCCAACTCTAGAGGGTTGCATGTACACCCATGCACCTTTGGAGTACTCATGCGATAGCCACTGTCCATCTGTGGCTTTGATATTGTGACATCTTAATGTGAGGATTTCATCTTTCAGTTGCCTAGAAGCTTTAGATGTTGCCATTGAAGCTAAAGGTCTTCAAGCTACAACAATAATTCGAGATAGGAGATGCAGGTAGGTTGGAGTGTAGAAATAGGAGCTTCAATGGTGTGCTACAGAGTGAAAGTAGTGGGAAAAGGTGACTTTTTGGGATCTATGTATGAAAATGTGAGGTTTAGGAGGGAAATAACTCTTTTTTGAGTATTTTTGAAAAAACCCATTTTTTTCATCTCAAAACATGCACGGAGTTTGAATTTGGGGTCAAAAAGAGTACTTTTGACCCTAAAAAGTAATGGGGGGTCCATTCTCAAGTGTTATGATGAGTTTTTTAACTTTTTAGAAATTTTGAATTTTTGGGCCCAACTAAGTTATGAGATTCCTTCTCTCTCTAGAGGTAGCTCATTAAATAAGGGAGAAATATGTCCCCTCTCCCCCCTTCAACCTAGTATTTTATAGGGCATAGATTGTGGCCACCACCCTCTTTTGATTGGTCCATCACTAATCACCCCTTAATCTAAAAGGCCCATTTAGGGTTCATTTTTTCCCCTAATGGCATCTAATTCCACTCTTGGAGAATTCTACAATGAATGCATCTAGCAATTGAGTGATATTCTTTAACTGACCTTGATGTAATGGTTGAAACCATGTTAGGGAGGTATTCTTCAAGGTAATCCCAAAAGCCTTGTATTGAGTGAACAAATCCTCCACTTGTTCTACTCTCAACACTTGCTTGAATTTGGCTATGTGATCATATGGATATCATGTGCCATCAAAATAGTTTTTCATGGATCTCACTACTTGTGTAGATCTCAAGATTCTATTATCCTTTCTTAGTCTTGGTAGAGGGAAGTAACCATGCCTCTTTGGTTCCTATGCCCTTTGACTCTTTCTCATTTTGCTATGTGTGTATCTAATCCTAATCTTTCTATTCCTATAGTGTGCACAAAGCTCACTTTGGGTCTTTCCTTGGATTTCTCTTTTTGTGCTCCTAGGACATGAGAAGATCCAGGTCCATTTTGACTATGAGGGTTAGTAGATTTACTTGAGGGGAAAATTGGGTTACCCTTCGAAGTGTAAGAATGCCTACTATGTTTGCAACCACATACATCCTCTTAGAAGTGTTGTTCAAGTAAATGATCTTTCCTGGAACATTAGGATCCTTGAACTTGTATATAATGACTCCATCCACATCACTAGGTTTATCAAGTTTGAACCTCCAAAAATTTGCATCAGTATCCCTATTGACAAAGATTCCTTTGCTCATGTTTTTCTTATGGATCCATTAAGGTGTGATAATCCTTGACATGACTGATTTTCCTTTAGGATTTCTTGGTTCTCTCTCTTTACTCTCATGATCTAGATCTCCTAAATGATGTACAATCGATCCAAATTCATCCATCCTATGAGGTAAGTTGGTTACCACATACATGGCTCCTTTCTTATCTATGTTTGACCCATCCTTGAATTTGTCCATAGGGTGATCAATTCCAAAGGGTTACTCTAGATTTCTCAATTGGAACACTAATCTTCTTAGAACATTCTCGTAGATGTGAGCAAATAAGTGATTGGTTCTGATATATTCTAGCTGAGTCTTATAGGGACCTTTGGGGGTTTCTAGGTATGCCAACCTTAAACTTCATGTAGGTCTCTCCATGTTAAAAGACATCTCTAAGTTGCTTGTATCTGAGGTTACTACATAGGGGTAATTGCTCAATTTTTGAGCCCAAGATTTAGCCATATGATTGACACTCGCTTCAGATGATCTGATGCTTTGTCAATTCGCTTTTCTTATGTGTCTCCCTAATATAAGTTTGATTAATTTGATCAACTTATTTTTCCCAACTTAGAGTACAAACATGTTGTAGGGCTTTTTATGTGTCAGCTACTTCTTCTTTTTAATTTTCTTAGGTGTGGGGTTTTGTTTTTATAGTCTCATCATTAGGAAATATTTTTTTTTTGTCAATTCTTTTCATTTGATTACTCGATTTTGTTCATTTCTTTAGGGTGTTCACACTTTAACCTACTTGTCTCTTGAACTTGAGTAAATTAGGGTCTCTTGGACTTGATTAGTTCTTGTCGTCACCCTAATTAACCAATATCACCCATGCGCACTTAGCCTAAGCTAGAATTGACTAAGGGGGTTGATTAATCTTCCAACCTCAAGTCTTGTGCTTCGAAAGCACTCTAGTGCTCAGGATGATCTCCCAAGCTCAGCCTACTCTACAATTGTAACTTGTTTTCCTACTCAAGAAGCAATTGCACCTTGTTTTTCTACTCAAGAACTACAAAAACCTTGAAGAAATCCTAAAACTAGACCCAAATAGACCAAAATTAAATTTGCAAATAAAAAGCCAAATTTCCTATCTGTCGTGATAGATGGTCTCTATACTATCTGTCGTGATAGATGGTCTCTATAGTGATAGATGGCTTTGTCGCAATTTTAGTCTATTATGATAGACAATGTCTATCATGATATAGGGTGGCTATCGTGATAGACAAATCTTATCATCTTTCGTGGATTTCATTCTATGGCAATAGATAGTCTTTCTAACATGATAGACCGGTATATCATCTATTGTAAAGGGTGCATGATAGACAGGTGTCTATCATGATGGAAGGTCAATCTATAATGATAGATAGATCTACCACGATCGATGGCATCTATGGTGTGTCATGGGGTCTATCTATCATGATAGACAATGCTTGTCATGATAAATGGCATATCCATTGTCTATCATATTTTTAGTCTATCGCAATAGATGTGTCTATCAGGATATAAAATATCTTTTGTGAATTTTGGTATGTCATCATAGATGGTGTCTATCACAATAGATGGGTGTCTATGGTGGTTTCTTCCTATCACAATAAATGCTTTCTATTGCGATAGACCAAAAAAATGAGAATCAGAATTCATGTAGTTTTTTGGGATGGTGAGATGGTGGTGTCTATCGTGCATATGATGCAAAAAAAAATACTAGCTTTTTTTTTATCATGATAAATAGAGGTTTGGCCTAGGCATGCGCAAAAAAGTGCTATCATACCTGATGATACTGCTACAGCTATTGCTGAAGTGAAATCTTGCAAGAAACATTGACAAGCACACAAAAATATCAAGTACACGAATTCTCTCTCACTCTCTCTCACAAGTGAAATAAGGGAATGAATGGGGATATGACCAATAACTGAGATTTTTGGCGACGATGGAGATGGAAAGAGTAGAAGAGTGGAGACGGTGGAGAAGACGATGGTGATGAAAAAAGTAAAGTAAATAAAAAACAAAAAGATTCCTACTTACCAATGATTCTAACATTGATACTACAAGGTTGATGTTTGGCATTGACTTCATGCATAATGGGTGCACGTCATGCCACAAACTTGACATCAAGCATGAACTCCATGCATAAAGGGGTCACATTATGCCTGAACATGATGGCCAACATCGAGTTCATGCATAAAGCGATCAAAGTATGCATGAACTCAGTGGAATGCATCAAGCTCATACATGAAAGTTTCCACTTATGCTTAAACTTGATGAAATGCATCAACCACATGCATAAAAGTTCACACTTATCCAAACTTGATGCCAAGGACCACGCTCATGGATAATGAAACCCATCTTAGCGAATTACTCTATTTAGACATAGAATTTGAAAAACAAAAATATAAATATGAATATCAACATACCTACTCATAAAAAATATTGAAATATTATCTTAGAGCTTCCATTGATGATGTTTTGGGATATTCCTCAAAAATTATATCCCATGGAAATTGATTTAGTTTTCGTATCATAA
>CM035428.1:112433744-112528744 GCA_020310875.1 Ceratopteris richardii
GCCTGATATCATGTAATTCAACAGACTGAGACTTGATATGATTCAAAAGCTCGAACTTAAGTTTGAGCCTCATATTAAGTGGCAAACTCAAAATTCAGAGGCTCGATCTTAAGTTCGAGCCTCATATGATGTGAAGAAATTGTTCAACTTAACGTGCTCGAACTTAAGTTCGAGCATCTTTTGTTCAAATTTCAAAATTGATTTGAGTTAAAAATACTCTTCTTTTTGTTGGAAAAGCTAAGAGAATAAAACTTAAGTTCAATCCTCGTAACGTGTAACTCAACAAATTGAGGCTTCATATGATTCAAAAGCTCGAGCTTAAGTTCGAGCCTCATATTAAGTGACACAACAAACTCTAAATTCAGAGTCTCAAACTTAAGTTCGACCGTCATATCATATTCAATGGCTCGAACTTAAGTTTGAGCCTCATAGTGAAGAGACTATTCAACTTAACAGGATCAAACTTAAGTTCGAGTGTCTTTTGTTCAAATTTCAAAATAGATTTAAATTAAAAATACTCTTCTTTTTACTGCAAAAGTTGAGAGGCTCAAACTTAAGTTCGAGCTTTATATCATGTTAGTCAACAGAGCACTTGATAGAATTCAAAAACTTGAACTTAAGCTCGAGCCTCATATTACAAAAAGATCATAATTTAGAGGCTCAAACTAGGCTCAAACTTAAGTTTGAGCCTCATATCATATTGAAAGGCTCGAACTTAAGTTCGAACATATTTTGTTCAGATTTCAAAATAGATTTGAAATAAAAATAGTATCCTTTTCGCTGGAAAAGTTAGAGGCTCAAGTTCAATCCTCATATAATGTAAATAAAGAGAGTGAGACTTGATATGATTCAAAAAATTTTGAGCCTCATGTCATGTACCCCAACAAATTCAACTTGATATGATTCAGAGGCTCAACTCTTGTAGATGCAAGAAGATTTGAGTTAAAAATACTAGTCTTTTTGCTAGAAAACCTGAGAGGCTCGAACTTAAATTTGAGCCTCATATCATGTGACCAACAATCCCAAACTTGATTTGATTCAGAGGCTCAAACTTGAGTTCGAGCCTCTTAGTTCTTTTGGATGCAAAAGAGTAACTTTGAAACTTGATATAAAGAGATCAACACTTGATATGATTTAAAGGCTCGAACTTAAGTTTGAGCCTCATATCATGTGAGTACTCAAACTTGATATGATCCAAAATCTTGAACTTAAGTTGGAGCATCTTTTTTTCAAATTTTAGAATAGATTTGAGTTAAAAATATTCTTTTCGCTGGAAAGTTGAGAGGCTCAAACTTAAGTTTGAGCCTGATATCATGTAACTCAACAGGCTGAGACTTGATATGATTCAAAAGCTCAAACTCAAGTTCAAACCTCATATTAAGTGACACAAGAAACTCAAAATTCAGAGTCTCGAACTTAAGTTCGAGCCTCATATGATGTGAAGAGACTGTTCAACTTAACAGGCTCGAATTTAAATTTCAACATCTTTCATTCAAATTTCAAAATGGATTTGAGTTAAATTATTTTCGGTAGAAAAGCTTAGAGACTAAAACTTAAGTTCGAGCCTCATATCGTGTAACTCAACAGACTGAGACTTGATATGATTCAAAAGCTCGAACTTAAGCTCAAGCCTCATATTAAGTGACACAACAAACTCAAAATTTAGAGGTTCAAACTTAAGCTCAACCCTCATATCATATTCAAAGGCTCGAACTTAAGTTCAAGCCTCATATCATGTAAAGAGATTGTTCAACTTAACACGCTCGAACTTAAATTCAAGTGTCTTTTGTTCAAATTTCAAAATAGATTTGGGTGAATATACTCTTCTTTTTGTAGGAAAAGCTAAGATGCTCAAACTTAAGTTCGAGCCTCATATCATGTTACTCAACACAACGCTTGATATGATTCAAAAGGTCAAAGTTCGAGCCTCATATTACAACAAAATCAAAATTTACGTTTGAGCCTCATATCATATTCAGATGCTCAAACTTAAGTTCGAGCATATTTTTTTCAAATTTCAAAATAGATTTGAATTACAAATAGTATCCTTTTTGTTGGAAAAGTTAGAGGATCGAAAACTATCCTCATATCATGTAAATAAAGAGATTGAGACTTGATATGATTCAAAGGCTCGAACTTAAGTTCGAGCCTCATATTATGTGAATACTCAAACTTGATATGATTCAAAGGATCAAACTTAAGTTCGAGCTGGATATCACTTGCAAGAGTTAAAAGCTCGAACTTAAGATCGAGCATCTTTTGTTCATCTTTTAGAGGCTCAAACTTAAGTTCCAGCATCTTTTGGAAAAGCTGAAAGAGTTTGAGCTTCATTAGACCAATAGACTCAACTTGTCAAAGGCTTAACTCTTGTGGATACAAGAAGATTTGAGTTAAAAATACTAGTCTTTTTGCTAGAGAACCTGAGAGGCTTGAACTTAAGTTCGAACCTCATATCATGTGACCAACAATCCCAAACTTGATATTATTGAGAGAAACTAGGACTTGATATGATTCAAAGGCTTGAACTTAATTTCAAGCCTCATATCATGTGAATACTCAAGCTTGATATCATTCAAAGGTTTGAACTTAAGTTTGAGCTAGATATCGATTGCAAGTGATAAAAGGCTCAAACTTAAGATCGAACATCTTTTGTCCATCTTTTGTCCATCTTGATATGATTCAGAGGCTTAGCTCTTGTAGATGCAAGAAGACCTGAGACAGTCTTTTTGCTGAAGGACCTGAAGTTCGAGCCTCATATCATGTGACCAACAATCCCAAACTTGATATGATTCAGAGGCTCGAACTTAAGTTTGAGCCTCTTAGTTCTTTTGGATGCAAGAGAGTAACTTTGAAACTTGATATAAAGAGACTGAGACTTGATATGATTCAAAAGCTCGAACTTAAGTTCGAGCCTCATATCGTGTGAATTTTGAAACTTGATATAGTTCAAAGGCTCCAACTTAAGTCGAGTTGGATATCGCTTGCAAGAGTTAAAAGGCTCGAACTTAAGATCGAGCATCTTTTATTTATCTTTCAGAGGCTTGAACTTAAGTTCTAGCATCTTTTTGAAAAGCTTTAAGAGTTTGAGCTTCATATCATGTACCCCAACATACTCAATTTGATATGATTTAAGGGTTTGAACTTAAATTCGAGCATCTTTTGTTCAAATTTCAAAATAGATTTGAGTTAGAAATATTCTTTTCGTTGGAAAGCTGAGATGCTCAAACTTAAGTTCGAGCCTAATATCATGTAACTCAATAGACTTAGACTTGATATGATTCAAAATTTTGATTTTAAGTTTGAGCTTCATATTAAGTGAGACAAGAAACTCAAAATTCAGAGGATCGAACTTAAGTTTGAGCCTCATATTAAAACAAAATCAAAATTTAGAGGCTCAAACTTAAGTTTGAACCTCACATCATATTGATAGGCTCGACCTCAGTTCGAGCGTAAAAAGAGATAATTTTGAAAATAATTTTGAATTAAAAATACTATCCTTTTTGCTGGAAAAGTTAGAGGATCGAACTTAAGCTCAAGCCTCATATCATGTAAAAAGAGACTAGGACTTGATATGATTGAAAGGCTCGAACTTAAGTTCGAGCCTCATATCATGTAAATACTCAAAGTTCATATCATTCAAAGGCTCGAACTTAAGTTTGAGCTGGATATCAGTTGCAAGTGTTAAAAGGCTCGAACTTAAGATCGAACATCTTTTGTCCATCTTCATATGATTCAGAGTCTTAGCTCTTGTAGATGCAAGAAGATTTGAGTTAAAAATATCAGTCTTTTTGCTGAAGAACCTGAGAGGCTTGATCTTAAGTTCGAGCCTCATATCATGTGACCAACAATCCCAAACTTGATATTATTCAGAGGATCGAACTTCAGTTCGAGCTTCTTACTTCTTTTGGATGCAAGAAAGTAACTTTGAAACTTGATATAAAGAGACTGAGACTTGATACGATTCAGAGACTCGAACTTAAGTTTGAGCCTCATATCATGTGAATACTCAAACTTGATATGATTCAAAGGCTCCAACTTAAGTCAAGCTAGATATCGCTTGCCAAAGTTAAAAGGCTCAAACTTAAGATGGAGCATCTTTTATTTATCTTTCAGAGGCTCGAACTTAAGTTCCAACATCTTTTGGAAAAGCTGAAAGAGATTGAGCTTCATATCATGTACCCCAACAGACTCAATTTGGTATGATTCAGAGGTTCAAACTTAAGTTTGAGCATCTTTTGTTCAAATTTCAAAATAGATTAGAGTTAGAAATACTCTTTTCATTAGAAAGCTGAGAGGCTCAAACTTAAGCTCAAGCTTGATATCATGTAACTCAACAAACTGAGACTTGATATGATTCAAAAGTTCGAACTTAAGTTTGAGCTTCATATTAAGTGACACAAGTAACTCAAAATTCATAGGGTCGAACTTAAGTTTGAGCCTCATATTAAAAAAAAATCAAAATTTAGAGGCTCAAACTTAAGTTTGAACCTCACATGATATTGACAGGCTCAAACTTAAGTTTGATGCAACAAGATTTGAGTTAAAAATACCAGTCTTGTTGCTGAAGAACCTGAGAGGCTCGAACTTAAGTTTGAGCCTCATATCATGTGACCAACAATCCCAAACTTGATATTATTCAGAGGCTGGAACTTGAGTTCGAGCCTCTTAGTTCTTTTGGATGCAAGAGAGTAACCTTGAAACTTGATATAAAGATACTAAGACTTGATATGATTCAAAGGCTCGAACTTAAGTTCGAGCCTCATATCATGTGAACACTCAAACTTGATATGATTCAAAGGCTCCAACTTTAAGTTCGAGCTGGATATCTCTTGCAAGAATTAAAATGCTCGAACTTAAGATCGAGCATCTTTTGTTCATCTTTCAGAGGCTCGAAGTTAACTTCCAGCATCTTTTGGAAAATCTGAAACAGTTTGAGCTTCATACCATGTACCCCAACAGACTCAACTTGATATGATTCAGAGGCTTAGCTCTTGTAGATGCAAGAAGATTTGAGTTAAAAATACTAGTTTTTTGCTGGGGAACTTGAGAGGCTCGATCTTAAATCCAAGCCTCATATCATGTGACCAACAATCCCATACTTGATATGATTCAGAGGGTCCAACTTGAGTTCAAGCCTCTTCGTTCTTTTGGATGCAAAAGAGTAACTTTGAAACTTGATATAAAGAGATTGAGACTTGATATGATTCAAAAGCTTGAACCTCTAAATCATATAAAGTTTAGGATTGTTGGGTACACATGATATGAGGCTCAAACTTAAAAACGAGCCTCTCACGTTTGAGCCTCTCACGTTCGAGCATTAGAATCATATCAAATTCCAGATTGTTGGCTCACGCGATATGAGGCTCGACCTTAAGTTTGAGCCTCTGAATTTTGATATGTTGGATCACATGATATGACGCTCGAACTTAAGTTTGAGCCATTCAGGTTTGAGCCTTTCAGGTTTGAGCCTTTCAGGTTTGAGCCTTAGAATCATATGAAATTTCGGATTGTTGACTAACGTGATGAGGCTCGAACTCAAGTTCCAGCTATATATATATATATATATATATATATATATATATATATATATATATATATATATATATATATATATATATATATATATATATATATATATATATATATATATATATATATATATATATATACTTGCTTAATTTTGAGCCTCTATTCAACTTTGAGTAACATAAGTTCAAACTTAAAGTGGAATCTCTATTCAATTTGAAGTTAGTAAACCTATAAATTTTGTGTGTATTGTATAGACAAAAATACACACACAAAGTGAGTTACGTAAATTCAAACTTAGTGGAACCTCTATTGAACTTGATGTAGTACTATAAACAAAATAACACACGAGGCTCTTTAAATTGGAGTAAAAGAGGGTTGAACTTAAGTTTTGGCCTCTAATAAACTTTGAATCATAGATGGTTTGAGTGCCTCTTAAGATGCTAGCATCAAAATGAAGTTGGAGATTTTTATTCTTGTAGCTTCTTTAATTTTTGAGTAGACTCAAAGTTAATTAGTGACTGTCTGTACATGCAAATATGGATATTATTTTTACAGGTTTTAGAATTTGTAAGAGTTTTTTTTAATCATATAGAACTAGTGAACACCCATATATGCAAATATGGACTCTTTTTTTGGAAATGATGTTTGTGTTCTAGGTTTAATTCAATTGATTATTTTTACAATAATTGAAAGAATGATGAATTGAATAACATTGTTAATTTCTCCTTTGTTCTTTTTATAGGAAAAATCAAGATGGCAAGAAAGCAAACTATATCTTATCAACTTGAAGAAAGAGAAAAGTGGAAAGGAGAGAGAGTCATCTTGTTGGATCATGAAAAGCATGAAAGATATGCAATTGCTATTATTTTGTTGGCAAATCCATGGGATGCTATAAATTGCAAAGAGTTGGGAGAAAGTTGCGTAGGTGTTATTATGGATGAAACTATGGATGCATCAACTTTCGATTCAACTTTGAAATTGGGCATTCGAAACCATTGCAGTTTAGTTTCTACATGAGTCAAGGGATACCCTTGATGCAATATAAATTGCATCCAAAAAATATTGATTGGTTACCTACAAATGATATAGAGTTATGGAAGAAAAATGAAGATGGCATATCGAAGCTTCCTAAAGGAGTTCCAAAATTATTGCCACCTAGTGAGTATGTGAAGGATAATAAAAGGGTCATGGAAGACCTCCTTACATATGTCAATTGGTGGAAAATGCACCTGGAAGAGAAGGGGGATAACTCAAATTATGGCAAATGGATTAATCCGGTACTTACTTATTGGAAAAACCTTATGGAGGTTTTGAAATCACAAATAATATGGAAGGATACATTTTATCATGATTTTTGACCAAAAAGTGGATGCAAAGCATTTGGATCTTCAAATCTTGTGCAAGATAATACATTTGATAATGAAGATACAGATGAAAATGATGTACACTTTTGTGGTCCATTGCGCAACAAACCAGCAAAAGAATTCAATCCATGCCTTCATGTGAGAAAAGGAGATTTCATTCTCATAGAACCATGTGATGTAGTGTACCCTCTATGGCTTGGCATGGCAAAAATTGAAGTTAATCAAACTAGAGAATCAGAAACATATCTTAAGGTTCAGATATAATATTGGATGCCTATTTCAAAAAAGAAAAATATCAGTGATGAATAAATATATAGGGATTGTTGGACAAAATATTGGAGAGAAAATATTTTTGATCCTCAACGTTGGGAGAATAATTCTTCCATTCTTTGGGTTTGGACACCAAAAGGTGGGCGCAAACCAAATAAAACCAAAATTCCATCAGCAGTGATATCAAAGGTAAAACAAAGTGAAGGGAAAGAAAATGAATTATTTGAGCATTTGAGCTACTTCTCTAATGAAGATGATTGAAATTTGTAATTCAATTATAATAGCTTATATGATATTGATCATATTTAAAGATCATTATTTTTTTTATATATCTATTTTCGCTTCATCGTGAAGTTTTTATTGTTTGAAACACCCTTATCTCATCTCAATTGCTTAGATATTTGTAGTTCTATTGTGTATAATATATGGAATGTTGGAAGGGGGTAAATCATCCCAAGCTTGTGTTTTCTTTTACTTTGCTAACTTTTTATGTTGCAGGAATTAATGTCAACTAGATGGGTTTGCTAACTGTTTGTGAAGGTAATGTTGACTAGATGGCTCTTCATTAGCATCAATGTTGTTGATTACAAAGGGATAGTATTGACTACATTCAATCAGATGGATTGTTATCGTGTATTAAATTTTGTCCGGTGTTTCTAAACACCATACAATTTCGAGATCATTCAATTATGTGAATAGTTAATAGTACATAAAATTTAATCAGGTGTTTCAAAACACCATATGTTTTTGAGATAATTTTCTTTAAATGGATAGTTATAGATTCAATTATTTCTCTCATCATTTAATAATATTCTATTTTATTCATAGATTTCAAGTTTTCTTGAAGTCATTACGTTTTTATATTTTAAAGATATTGATTCAAAGGATTGGATGTATACACACACACACACAAACACACACACACACACACAAACACACACACACACACATATATATATATATGTGTTTGAAATTTCTTTATGTATAAATTTATCAATATTTAATATTTCTAAATATTTTGAGTTCTCTGGAAATAGGTATATCTTTATAATTTGAAGATATTTAATTAAATAATTGATATGATTATATAGATATATGCACACATTGGGCAGACATGCACATACACATACACAAACACTATATGTTTTTGAGATAATTTTCTTTAAATGGATAGTTATAGATTTAATTATATTTTCTCATCATTTAATAATATTCTATATTATTCATATATTTTGAGTTTTCTTGAAGTCATTATGTTTTTTATTTTCAAGATATTGATTCAAATGATTGGATGTATACACACACATATTATATATATATATATATATATATATATATATATATATATATATATATATATATATATATATATATATATATATATATATATATATATATATATATATATATATATATATAATTTCTTTATGTATAAATTTATCAATATATAATATTTCTAAATATTTTGAGTTCTATGGAAATAGGTATATCTTTATAATTTGAAGATATTTAATTAAATAATTGATATGGTTATATACATATATATACACATTGCGCACACATGCACACACACATACATACATACACACACACACATACATACATACATATATATATATATATATATATATATATATATATATATATATATATATATATATATATATATATATACATATGTAAATGTATATGTATATGTATATGTATATGTATATGTATATGTATATGTATATGTATATGTATATGTATATGTATATGTATATGTATATGTATATGTATATGTATATGTATATGTATATGTATATGTATATGTATATGTATATGTATATGTATATGTATATGTATATGTATATGTATATGTATATGTATATGTCTATGTCTATGTCTATGTCTATGTCTATGTCTATGTCTATGTATATGTATATGTATATGTATATGTATATGTATATGTATATGTATATGTATATGTATGTATATGTATATGTATATGTATATGTATATGTATATGTATATGTATATGTATATGTATATGTATATGTATATGTATATGTATATGTATATGTATATGTATATGTATATGTATATGTATATGTATATGTATATGTATATGTATATGTATATGTATATGTATATGTATATGTATATGTATATGTATATGTATATGTATATGTATATGTATATGTATATATATATATATATATATATATATATATATATATATATATATATATATATATGTATATATATATGTATATATATATATATATATATATATATATATATATATATATATATATATATATATATATATATATATATATGTATGTGTGTGTATATGTATATGTATATATATATATATATATATATATATATATATATATATATATATATATATATATATATATATATATATATATATATATATATATATATATATATATATATATATATATCAATTGAATATAATTTTTAATGTACTTGTTACTTTTGAAAGATTTCATTTGTTTTATCTTTTAATCTAATTTTCAATATGTTTATAAGACTAAGATAATCAAATCGCATTTTCATAATATTAAGGTCAATCTTCTTTTTCGTGGAAGTTCCATTGATGAACCAGTTTGTAAATTTATATTAATATGCTCAATGTTGAGTTTTGTCGATTGTCTCATTAATATGAGCAAGTCCCTTCCAATTTGCAATATTAGGCCCGAGATAAGATTTGAAGATTTTATTATCAACAAAAGAGGAAACTACCTGGAGAAGCTTGAATACCAATCTCTACTCAATTTTCAGATATTTGAATAACATGAATCATTGAAAAAACATAGACTCAGGAAATATAGAATTGTCCGAAAATCATGAATAAGTCCCATTTTTCCTGAATAGGCCTTTTTTGTACTCCTTTTTACTAGAAGTCTAAGAAAAGGGAATAAGAAAAAGGGAGAAGAAGTTTATACACTCATAAAATTTTAGGGTACAAATACAAGTGGGATACAATAATCGCCCACTTCAAAACCATGCACACCATCTAAATGGACCGAAGAAAGATGGGAATCTTCTAAGCCTGATATAGAACCTTTTTGGTGCCACTTGAATGTTTCAAGAGCTATATCCTTATAGTTTCCACCATCCAACCCATCACACCGAAGAACTTTAAGAATATTACTCTACACATCTTAGAGCTATAGTTGCTACATAGCTTTGTAGCACTTCAAATACCACACCAAAGAAGAACTTCAAATAAGCACCACCAAACAAGAACTTCAAGCAAATCACCACACTACAAAACTTTAGTGCCACCAACACTTCATATCTTCATGGTATCTACATTCTCAAAGAACAAACACGTACCATCATAGTGCACTCCATGTCTATTCCTTCACAACCATTTCAACATATTCATACCTTCAAAAGAGGCATCTTTTCCTACATTCAAGAAGATAAAGAAGTCAAGAACTCTTCAACACCTTCAACTGTAGAGAGACACCTTTTTCCATCTTAAGGAAAAAAATAAAAAATTGGGAAAGAACTTTGAATGGCCTTAAGGCTTCATTATAGAAAAATTGTTTTTTAAGAAATAAGAGGCAAAAGTGAATTAAGATATAACATCAACAAGATCTACTACCTAATCTAGGAGATAATTATTAATTGGTATAATGTAACCTTGAACTAAACTCAAACTCCTATTATTTTCCTCCCAATAATCTAAATGAAACATGGAGGATTCCAAAATAGGGCATTGGAGGGTTCGAAATAGGGCGATATCAAAAGACAATTAATTTTTTTCTTCCTTATCTAATCTTATATATAATGCAAGTACAAAATCAATTACAAACAATTACTATTAACACAGTATCATAAATAAAGTTTTCTCTCCCACATCACACCACATTCATCTCATTGACACACAATATCACTAATTGAATTTTTCATTCATTCATATCCTTTAGTACACATATTTGGATCCCCCTTTTAGTAGAATTAAGAGCCACTAGGAAGAACGATATGCAAACTACAAACAAGTTTCTATTTGAGGATGTGAAGCAAATCTAGAGGCCCAAGAGTGTGCAAACCTCTTCTCCCTCATGAGGTTTACAATTACATAAAAAAAGAATGAAGAAATCAAGGAAAACTACAATGGGAAATCCCAAGGGCCAATCTAGATGAATCATTTCTATTTGGATACCCAAGTGGTCAATGAAGGCAAACTCCAAGGCTAGAAACATCTAGGTGCCTATGACATGTTTACAAGCTCAAGTAGCTATACATAAACTCCTAGGTGCACACACCCACTCACCCCACCAACATCAAGGATGAAATCGGGTAGCATCATAATAGCATGTAAAATTATACTTAGCATTCATTGGAAATGGGTACCTAAAAAGTCCTAAACTGAAGAATAGTTCCCAATAATACTTGTAACTGACATCAATAGCACAAACTCTAATCCCATAAGAGAAGTGTGGAAAGCCAAACTTTGTAAAAAACCCCTCACCCAACAAAATGAGTACCCTCACAAATAGGGTAGATGCATTCTGAGTACATTGCACACCCAGAGTATGCATCTAGGGAATTCACTAACCTCCTAATAGTCACTCACATTCACACCACACATCACTCTTACTAACTCACTGACCAAAACAAATATCATGATTTGTATTGTAAAGGGGAGAAGGTTCATCTCATTTCTGATGCACTACTAATATGATCTTCTTCTTCTAGCAGATTTAGGTGCAATAATCAATGCTCGCTCACCCCACCACACCATTCTCTTTAATCCCTAACCCATTTGTAACAACATCATTGTACACCAAAACCATGCGCACCACATACCATCCCCATTTTTATGGTAGAACGCACGCGCAAAATATTGTCTAACCCTATTGACATCTTGCCACCTTCCGCACTACCACCTCCACCTACACTTCCACAATCTTCCATTCCCCCTCCAGCAACATCACCTGCATGTTTTGCTCCTTCATGCATGGCATCCACAATTCCCTCCCCCATCCCCATCCCCCTTGCATTCAACAATATAAGTATTGCATCAACATCTATAAATACTACAATTAATACTATGATTTAGTGTGCTAATCAGTTACAACAATTGGAAGCTCAAGAACTTTCTTTGGAAATTGAGGATGAGACAATGGACCTCCCATAATGAGAACAAAAAGAAAACATATTTCAATAAACCTGGCACACATGATTACTAGAAACTTTACCAAAAATGATGCACAGATGGTCTAATGCACCCTTGTACATAAAATACAACCCCTAATATTGTCCCATTCCACGTCGACGGCCATGGCCAAAATTTACAGTCAAGATAAATTACCACTAAGGGTTGCTCAAATTGAATAAACTACTCATATTTTGCTCCACCAAAGGGCACACCTACTGTCTAGGTTGCATTATTCATTATTCAACAATTCATTTATTCATGAATAATTATGGAATTTTACGATAAGCTCTTATTATTTGATCAAATTATTCGATGATATGTCAGCTTATTCGGACATGACCGAATAGTTTTTGCATGGGAATTCAATAGCTTTTGATAAACAACGCTAATTTTTTTATCAAAGTTTTTTCGATCGAAAAGCTTTCGATCGAAAAAAGTTTCGAAAAAAAAAAATTGATCAAATAATATTTTATAAAAGCTACTTTGTTCTTTACAAACTTAAAGTGTCGTATTATAAATTTTTGGTATATTAAATAATTGAAACTATTGTGATTGTTTGATTCAACATTGATTCTTACTTCACAATAGTATATGTATGTGAATTTAAAATCTATTATGATTGATTCTTACTCATTTTTCATAAAAGCTACTTTGTTCTTTACGAACTTAAAGTGTTGTAAAGAGAACAAGGTATAATTTTTTGCTATAAATATTAAATAATTAAAACTATTGTGATTGTTTGACTCAATATTGATTCTTACTTCACAATAGTATGTGTAAATGTATGTGCATATGATTAGGAATTTAAAATTTATTGTGATTGTCTGATACAGCATGGATTCTTACTTCACCAGGATATGTGTAAGTGTATGTGCATATGATTAGGAATTTAAAATCTATTGTGATACATTAAATTTTAACTATTGAAAGATGTAGGTAGATTATGTTTGAATCAACATTGATTCTTACTTCATAATAGTACATGTATGTGTGTGTATGAGTATGTGTATGCATATGAGTGTATAATTGTGAATGAAAAATCTATTGTGGTTATTGATTCTTACTTCACAATAGTTTGTGTAAATGTTTGTGCATATGATTAGGAATTTAGAATCTATTGTGATTGTGTGATACAACATTGATTCTTACTTCACAATAGTATGTGTAAGTGTATGTGCATATGATTAGGAATTTAAAATCTATTGTGGTACATTAAATTTATTATTGAAAGATATAGGTAGATTATGTTTGAATCAACATTGATAATTACTTCGTAATAGTATATGTATGTATGTGTATGAGTATGTGTATGCATATGAATGTATAATTGTGAATGAAAAATCTATTGTGATTTTCTGACTCAATATTGATTCTTACTTCACAATAGTATGTGTAAGTGTATGTGCATATGATTAGGAATTTAAAATATATTGTGATTGTTTGACTCAATATTGATTCATATTTCACAATACTATGTGTAAGTATATGTATGTGTAACCATATATGTGTGTATGATTGAGAATTAAAATCTATTGTGATTGTTTAACTCAACAATGATTTTTACTTCACAATAGTATGTGTAGTTGCATATGGGTGTATGATTGAGAATTAAAGTTGATCGTAATTGTTTGACTCAACGTTGATCGAAATATCTTATTTGATATTGATTTATATTGTTTTTTTTTTGTAGGTATAGTCTTCATAAAATTTGCAAGCACTATGGGAAAGGGAAAAGAATGGTCATATGTGATTGTTCATCAAGAGGGTAAAACAATTTCCACAATACAATGCAAATGTTGTGAGCATCATTATGTAGGAAATGCAACTCGAATAAAAGAGCATCTTTTTAGTATAGGAAATAATGTGGTAGTTGTGAACGTAATTGGAGTGCCTATGATTTTCTTCATTCAAAACGAAGAAATCACTTAAGTTTATCATGTGCTAATGATTTGGTATATGTGTTTTGTAATATGCATTTGTTACATGCTCCAACCAAGATAGCTTCTACAGCAGCATAAAAAACTTTTGGAGAATTTCAAACTCATGAAAGTTTAACAAATGATTCATGGAGTGATCACGATTTAGATGTATATCATAATGATGGTTCAGACATGGAAGAAATAAATGACATCGTACCTATCATAGGTGATGATATTCAAAATGAAGAAAATGATGTATTATGAATACTATGATTATATTCAATTGCAAAATCGAATACAAGTCATGTCTTTGATTACAAAAAAAGCTTGCTTATTTAGTGTTTTCTTGATTCAATAACTCATCGGCAGTAAACTTATCAAAGATGCCTTTGAGAGTCTTCCATATTTGCTCTCATAAGCATCCATAAAAATTTGTAAATTCTTTACTTGATTTTCTAGATCATCAATCCTCTTTTGTTGATCATCCATTGTTCTATGTAATGCAAGATTTGTTAATCCTTCACTGTATAATTCTGCCCCTTGTGATGACAAATCATGGTAGCGAAATGTAGGTCTGCTTTCAAGGAAGAGGGTTTTTATTTCCTTGATTACGAAATTCTGCTCGATTTTGAGGACGATCTAAACCGATACCTGCATTCTTCGGACGATCATCCCAATCTACATGTCGATGAAGAATATCTTGTATAGAAACCTTTTGAATGAAATATAATGCTATTTGATTATTATTTGGTAATGATCTCTCAACTTGCACAAAGTGTCGAAGTAGCGTTTCTGCTAATCCTTTATGTTGTTAAGTCTGAAAGCTTAAAGGGTGCTGTTTCTTTTGCCCTTCCTATAACCCTAAAGAGAACATCACGAACAAAATAATTTGGACATAGCTTTTTTACTTCTTTCATTGACAAGGCTTCTCCTTCTAATCCCTCTGGCTCTATATCTTGATGGAATAAAAATGCTAATCTTGATTGTGCAAATTGAGCATTCTAATTAGATAAAATCCTTTGAGATTCAGTATGACCAAGATCATCATTCACATCTGGCATTCTTGCCATGTCTTACTTTCAAATCTGCACAATAAAAACACTAATTTTATCTCAAGATAATTCATAACATTTAATCCATATAACTCAAATGAATCCACTTCATTTCATCCACTTAACTCAAATGTGAACACTTCATTTAATCCACATAATTCAAATGAATCCGCAATATTTAATTCACATATGTTAAATGAATCCACAACATTTAATCCACATAACTCAAATGATAGCACTTCATTTACTCCACATAATCCAAATAAATCCACATTATTTAATCCATATATTACAAATTATTACACTTTATTTCATTCATTTAACTCAAATGATACCACAACATTTTATTCCACTTAATACAAATGATTACACTTCATTTCATCCATTTAACTCAAATGATACCACTGCATTTACTCCACATAATTCAAATGAATTCACAAGATTTAATTCATATACGTTAAATGAATCCACAACATTTAATCCACATAGCTCAAATCATACCACTTCATTTACTCCACACAATTCAAATAAATCCACATCATTTAATTCAGATATTACAAATGATTACACTTCATTTCATCCACTTAACTCAATGATGCCACAACATTTACTCCACTTAATGCAAATGAATCTATATCATTTAACCTAGATTGTTCAAATGAATACATATCATTTTCAATATGGTCTTATTCCATCTGTCATGGATATCTTTAAAGCATATCGAGTTAGATGGGAGAATACTCTAAGTAGTTCATGCGTGTTTGAATCCACTCATTTCTAGTTGATATTTCTAAATTAGGTAGCTTCTGAAAACATTTTTGGTTGGTAAATATGTCGCTCTATCAAAATCACATAATCCGATATAAGCATGTTGATCTTCAAAATGCAACAAGATGTTGCCTGGATGGAGATTTTTATGGGATATATTACAAGTGTGTAAAAATGATATTGTTTGTAATAAGCCGTTGATCAGCTTCCAAATGCTTGTTTTCATGGTTGTTATGTCTCCTTCTATTTCCTTCACACCTCCGCTTTGTGGTACGTTTAGGTATTCCTTCATCATTCTTTCTAGCCACATATCCAATGTACCACCATTCCAAAATTTGAGAATAAGGCAGGAACTTTTGCTATGGTGTCTAGCTAAACCAAGTGGATTAATAATTCCACTCTGCGTAATAGATAACATTGTGACTTCATTGATGGCTTCATTTTCTCTTGTTTGTATCTCAGCACCATGTAATTTTAATAGCTTGGCCACAAATACTTCATGGCTGAATCTCGGGTGGGATATTTTGACTTTATGGATCATTCCATTTTGTCCATCCCCCACGAGAGCTTTATCTTCAAAAAGAATAGAGGAATATGGGAGCAAACAAAGATTGTTCGATGTTTGATCTCCCATATTCACATATGCATCTCTTGTATTTGGATCTACCTATGCTCTCACAAGGTGTTCAATCGTGTCTGGTTTTAATCGCTTTCCTCTCTTCATAGTTTGATAATGTAAATCGATAAATTTAATTTTACCGATGAATCTGTGCATACTGTTGATATCCACCGTTATAGGCGTGATAGTAATGGTTGGTGGATCAAGCCAACCACTGGAATTATGGAACACAGAGGGTTCTTGGAGCAATCTCGGGTGTGATAGAGACTCAAAGAGAAAATCAAACTCAAGAGAATGAATTAGTTACTCTTTCATAATTTTGACTCATATAGATGGTTTTGTTCATATAAAAATTGTTCGACTTTCAAAAACTAAATGCTTGATTTGTTTAAACTAAAAGGACTCAATTTGTCAATTCAGTTGATGCCTATGTTTAAAGTCATGTTTAACTCATGTAGCTAATTGAAAACATTAATATGAAAGATGTTAAAAACTGAATATATTTAAATGAGGTTCTCGCAAACTCTGAATGATTTAAGAGATGATTTAGTTATCATAAAAAACTTCAATTTTGTATCAATAGTCTCGTTTAAGATGAACAATATTTGCAAATTTGCTTAGCGCTCTTTGATTTCAGTTTTCCTATGCATTTCTGTTCATAAGGTAGTTGTGCTCATACATAATTTTTCCTGTTCTTAACCTATTCTCTAACAATGTTATGACATGACCAGTGATATATATGAATTATGCAACATGCATACTTGATAGAAGCATTAACAACAATTATTTTTTTTAGATAGAAAATAAAACTCTGTGAATCAAAGACATGCGCAACTCTTTCACACACTAATTCAGTTGAACTTGTCTAGTACAACGTTGGTAATATACTGGCCTTCATTCATATTCCTAATCTCTTTCCGGAACAGAATTGAAAAGAACAACATTTGCAGGTACATTAAGTTATTGTAGCAAATTTACAGTCATACTTTGTGTTGAACTACTCATCCTTATTTTGTACACAGATTCTAATGTAAAAGGTACACTCAAAATTAAGCCATTAAATTACAAAGATCTTCAACAGAAGCACATCTTGTGTGCAGTGCAAAGAGCCGAACTGTGGCGCAAAGATACGTGGACTTGTACAGATCCACACAGTGCAGTGGATCGTTTGACTTTAGCATATGAATCACACTAGAACACGCGCTCATAAAGTTAGGCACATTTGCTATAAAGTTTAATGTCTTCGGACGCTTCACAGAATCAGATTGTAAGAATAGTATAAATGAAATGGGTAAGTAAGTTAAGATTTAAATTGATGAAGCATAAACTACTGCGCTAATATCTTCTGCATCATATCTATCATCAACACGTCAATGCATCTGTGCGGAGAAACCATATCAAAAGAAAACTAAGATGCTCGTCAATCATTGAATATTTAGAACCCATCTAACACTCGAGAGAAATTCTATCAACTTCCACAAGGATGAGATCAAGCAGGCAACATACGCGAATGAACCAAGCTTCAAATTATGCCCAAATAGAGATAGTCTTGCCAGTGACAGTAAGCACACTAAGCTGAAACTTTCACCTGTGATTGGAGATCATGTTCCTTGTGCTATTGCCTCCCGCTTGAAGGAACGGTCCAGAAGAACAAGGTCATATAGAAATTTGAGGGAATCAAATAGAACTGATGTAGATTGCAAGTCTGTATTTCTGAGTACGTGAATATTAGATCAGCATCGTCTCACACAGATGGTAGATCATATCCCTCCTCTTTTCCTTCTGTCCTCCTTTTTCATGCGCACCTAGAGATTGTCAACTGATGGACCCCTTGAACTTCCTACGCTCCCCTCTTAGTTGATGAAGAGTCTCGTCAGATATAGCCTGCACATCAGCAGCCCATCCTTTCTTTTTGGAGATGAGCTGTGCAATCAATACCAATGATTAGCATCCATTCTTTTTTATCAACCTTTTTGATTAGCCATCATTTTTCTATTTTTCAATTTTTTTACATTCGCAACTTTTTTGTTTTGAAGGGGAAAGGCTTAACCCCTTATTCCGAGCTAAGGTTCTAGATGCATGTATAAGAAAGACCTAGGATCTCACAGACAAGGATCATGCATCTATATGCTCCTACATATATACAATTACTTCCATTCTTTGCAATGAACTATAAATCCTTCTGCCCATACCAAATCCCCACTCAATCTATAAACTTAGAAACATAAATCACGCTTGTATTCCTACTGTGGTTATATAGATTACTTCATAATTTGATAATTCTCATCCCAGATTTTATAATTAAATTTTATATGAATGCAAGTGATATGCATGGATTAAAATATAAAGAATTTAAAACACAGAGAAATACAAACTAAAATTAACTGCATCATGAATCTTCTCATCTTCAACTTTATCATAAATTTGCCATAAAATCTTTAATTAATTTGTTCAAGATCATCCTCAAAAGTCATGCTAAAATCATCAATATCTAGACATACAAGTAAACTTAATTTGCATAACCATACACTTAGAATCATCCTGCAAAAGAAAATCCACATTAAGGAAAATAAATTAGCATAATTCAAAATTCATTCATTCTTCTTCAAATTTTTCTTTTAAAGATGTAGAAGTTTTTGATGATTTGTTCATATTTTGTTCAATTTTTGTGATAATATCTTCGATCATTTGTTTCTCCATTTCTTCATGTTTTTGTTCATTATTTTTATTCTCATCCTCACTAGTTTTTTGTTTGATACTCTCATATTCACTTTGATTTTTCTCTTGATTTTTCATATCATGTCTCAATTGCGCTTTCAAATTTTTAACCCTTGTTTGATCAAATAATTTATCATTTTCTAGAAACTTCGGATTACATGTCACATAGTAATTTTCATATTCTTTCTCATCTTTGTCCAATTTTTCTCGTAATATTTGGTCAACTTGTTATTTATCCAAAAAAAATTTTCATGTTTCTTTACTTCAAAACATTAAGCTTGATTCTCAATTTGTATCATAGTTTCTTGTTCAGAAGATTTCCTATCATGATATCTCTTTGGTCTCCACTGTTTTCAAAATCTTATAAATGATCTTGGCTTAGATTTTGTTTGTTGAAAATATTCTTTAATTCCACCACGTCCTAAGTTCGAGTGCAAAGGTAAATGGACATGGTAATCACAAATTTTTCCTTCTACTGTAGTGACTAACTTAAGATCACAAGCACTCTCATATGCAATACAATCCCAAAACATGTGACCAAATTGATCACACCAGAAACATCTTTTAGGTCGATGGAGTTTTCTATGTGAAGCTCTAAGTGTTGATCTTCTATGGTCAATTGAATTGTTTTGATCAAGAATTTTAGTAGACATATGCTGGACTTGTACTTGATGTTCATGTTCACACTTGCATGATTGAATTTCTTTGACTTGATTGAACAAAATCTCAAACTTGCAACTTCTTTCATTTGATGGAAATATTCTTTAATTCCACCTCTTCCTAAGTTCAAGTGCAAAGGTCAATGGACATGGTAATCACACATTTTTCTTTCTACTGTAGTGACTAATTTAAGGTCACAAGCACTCTCATATGCAATACAATCCCAAAACATGTTGCCAAATTGATCATACCAGAAACATCTTTTAGGTCGATGGAATTTTCTATGTGAAGCTCTAACTGTTGATCTTCTATGGTCAATTAAATTATTTTGATCAAGAATTGTAGAAGCCATATCCTTTTCTATGCGTCTCCTCATCTGTTTTTGCGTGATTGACTTCTCCTTTTGTACCAAAACAAATCGCAAGTATAAATATACTCAATTATAATATACCCAATTTAGTGATGAAAAAATGGCTTCAGTAAACTTCGATTATTTAATCTTTTGCTCTTTGGATGAACTTCGAGATTCATTGAGCATTGATATAATAAATATATAGTCAACCCACTCTGATGTGACTCAAAGTCCCATTTTTTTAATGTGACTTTCAATGCCTGAGCCTCTGTGCATTAGCACAAGAGAAGATACAATTCCGCAAGAGCTTGTCATCTTGAGCTTCAGTGTTTGCTCCGAACAATGTTTTGATTTGGAGCAAGTAAAGGTAAGAGTAGAGATGAGAATCTCTACAACACCTCCAATGACTCTGCTACTTTGATGATTTGTCCAAAGATACATATAAGATCTTTTGACATTTGCTCATCTAAGACTTGTGCTCCACCGGACACATTGCCAAATTTATCTTCAATATTAGTAAATGTTGTTCTGGATAATTCCGCAATGAAATATTTATAACTAGATGTGTCCATGGCTATAGTGATTTCATCTTCTCTCATTCGATACATGTAGGGGCACAAAAATTCTTTTAAAAAATTTTGCTCCTACTTGTTTATTTTGCCTACCATCTGTGCAAAAATAAAAAATAGACTATTCGTTAGTGTATGGATAAATAAATCAATAGTATGTGTACACAAATGATAGACATATGCATAGTTAAATAAGTAGATTTATAATTAAATAGAAAGTTTAATTATAATCTTGAAGTGAATCTATGTAACTATTAAGAATGTAAGAGTCAAAGAATCAGACATTTATAATAGTTCATAAACATTCGCTATATTATGTATGTGTTTTCTCACATAACTATATATAACTATTGTGATAGTAAGAGTCAAAGATCAGACAATCACAATAGTTTTGATACACCTTGTGACCTACACTAAGTATTCTCATCGGAATCTAAGTGACTATTGTGATAGTAAGAGTTAAAGAATCAAACAATCATAATAGTTTCTATACACTAAGTGTTCTCATCGGAATATAAGTTACTATTGTGAGAGTAAGAGTCAAAGAATCAGACAATGAGAATAGTCCCTACACACTCTTTATACTATTGAGAGAGTAGGAATCGAGGTGGCGATTCAAACAATCTCAATAGATATATTGTTGTGTCTTATACTACTGGGAGAGTAAGAATCGATGTAGCGAGTCAGACAATCATAGTAGTGGTTTATTTTTAAATGTTTTTCATTGATGTATACAAGTAAGAAACACTTGCGTGAGTCAAACATGTATACAATTGATGATTAAAAGACACAAAAAAAATTTATATAAATAAAAATCAAGCATAGGTAAGAGACGCATATGCGAATCATACAATATGTATGATACAATGAACAAAACAATAAATAAAAATTAAATGAATACCACAATGATACGGTGAAGGAAGCTCTCTATGATAAAAATTATAGGATTAAAGCTTTCCAGAATATCAATTAAGCACGTGCGATATAATATTTTTTATCGAATGTAAAAGTATATATTTTCTGCTAGAAAATGCTTTTCGATCAAAAGAGCTTTCGATCAAAAAATATTTCAATCAAAAGTGCTTTCGATCGAAAATGTTTCGATTGAAAAAGTATCCGTCTCTGTTTTTTTTTCGGTGTTTATTTGGAAAACCATGAATAAAATGAACATATTCGGTATTTTTTTATTATTCAGTCGCATAAATGCAACCCAGCCTACCATTGCTTATATGATGTCTACCATCCACCACTAGGCCCCAAGAATCAAGAATGTACCAGATATTATTGCAAAGATGTGTATGAAAATATTTGAACTCATAAACTTCATCTTCAAAAAATTCCAAAACATCAAGAATCCTTACATATCAATTCCAAGATTTTGTTTGCAGGGGGGTTTTTATAGTTTTTTGAATGAATTTGGGCCCTTGGATCTAGAGAAATCAACTCTCAATCCTAAGATCAACTGCTTTTTTTTAATGAATTTGGGCCCTTGGATCTAGAGAAATCAACTGTCAATCCTAAGATCAACTACTTTTGATTACAACTATTGGATTTATCAAATGGATGGCTAAGATTGGTTCCTTATATGATATCTATGGAAAAGGGGGGAAAATTAGGTGCATTCATTCTCCACCATTGCATTTGGACAAGATTTGGACCGTTGAATTAGTGCTTATATCAATTTGGATAAGATAAGATACTATTTTTGGACAAACTTTGCATTATTGATCTTTGACCATCAAAATAGGCTTATCCAATGAAAAAAACTCATGGATCCTTCTTGCTTTAGGATTTAGTGCATTTGCACCCTTGAATGTGAGCTCATCCTGACGGTACAACATGATTCAATCATTGTTTGCCATGTGGCAATCCTTCAAGCCTTCAATTTGCTTATTCTAGGAAACTATGATGACCTTCAAAACTAAATTTTGTGCTTGTTGACCCTCCAAATATCCTTTGATGAAGATGAAAAATTGTAGGGCTATGTTTTGAAAGGTCTCCTTTAGGAATGTGCAAAAAAAACTCCCATCTGAATCTCCCTTATCCAAGTTTGACTACATTTGGAAGTTTGCAAGGTGGCATGAAGGTTTATAGGAAGCTTTGATAGTCTCAAAAAGTTGTACAAATGTGTAGCATATATGATCTTTATATGTGCTAGACCATATGGCTAACAGAAATTCCTATACAAAATTTTGTAGAGTCTAAGTGGAAAAATTACATTTTTACAAAATGCACATGGCATATCAATGTGCTAGAAAATTCATTTACATGTGAAATTTAGGATCTAGAATGCCTTTGATAGGCTTTTCAAGTATATGAATTTTCATGTGATTTGGTGACATTGAAAATTTTGCCCTAATTTCAAAAATTTGACCACTTTGACTGTTGCCTTAGATTTCCTTGATTTCTTCCAAAATTTGCATGTGAACTCCCTTTGACATCCTTGATGCATCTTGGACTTCTTAGGGAATTTTGGCTACCTTCACCGAATGTGTTTCCTATAGGCCTTCATGAGTGAGAGAGGAGAGAAAATCTCGATGACATTCGGATACATGTGCATGTTTATATATGAAAGTCATGTTACCAAAATAAACCTCCAAATCTACATGTCCTATCTTTCCATCATCCTAGATTTTAACCAATTTCTTAGTAGATAAATTACTACTTAAGATACAATTTTACACAAGTAGAGAAATCATCATTTGCCCTTTTAACTCAAGTGATGTGGATATGCAATGCAATGCAAAGATTGAAAGGAAACATGCATGAAGTGAAATTGCAATCAAGAAATAATGTGAAAAAAGATGGACTGAACTTTTTTTTTTTTATAATGGAGGTTCGGCGGAGGCCTACTCCCCCGGACTTTAACTTTGGAATTGCAACTCTACAAGGAAGGGCATAGTACCCATGGAACCCCCTTATCCCACAAGAACAGGGGTTTACAAGACTGGGTTAAATGGTAGTCAACACTACCGCAGGGATAGACAAATAGTGGCACTCAGCAACAATGCAACAACTTTCACGATTACATGTCCCTTACATGTTGCTGCCAGGGATTGAACCCTCGCCCCTACCTCAAGAGGCGAGAGGCCCAACCACTAGGCTAGCGAACTGGGACAAGATGGACTGAACTTGGAAAAACAAAGCAACATGAACTTGAATTATTATTATTATTATTATTTTAATTTTTATTTTTATCATGGATACTCTTGTTTATGAATCGGCCTTGTTGTTGTCATCTTCTTCAAAGTCCTCATCTAAAATGCACTTGTCATTATCTCATTTCTTGAATAGCTTTATCCTTTTACCTACAATCAAAGTTTTTAATGCAACACCATTTAATTCACAAAGAGCATACATACCATTGTTGTTGAGTTTTGATACAATGTACGGCCAAAACCACCGTTGAGTGAGTTTTTTGTGTGCATCATAGAGAGTCAAGTGTACTATCATAAATGAGCACCCAATCTCCTACTTCAATCCGCTTAGGACACAATCGATGTGTTTTATCAAAATAATGCTTGCTCTTCATTCTAAATTCTTTTAATTTTTCAATGACATCACCAAGTGTTTATTTACCTTGTTCTAACTATTTAATAAGAAAACTCAAAAAATCATCACTAGACATGTTTTCAGACCAAGGAAAATTTGACCATGCAAAAGTATGAGACTAGATTGGAAACAATGATTTTTGATAGTACATGAGCTGAGTAGGTATATACCCAGTAGTATGTGTGCACATCATTCTATCTGCCCAATGCGCAAAAGGTAAAAATCTAGGCCATTGTTTAATGTCACCGTTACATGCTTTAGATATGGCTTTCACAATAGGTGGATGACCTCTCTCTATTTTACCATTGGTCTGTGGATTATATACAGTAGTGAGAGACAAACAAATATTGTGATGTTCAAAGAACTCTTTAGCTTCTCTCACATTTAACTCTCCATGATCAGCAATAGGTCCCTCTACATGATTAGTTAAGTCCTCTCTTGCAAGTACAATGTAATGCATTTTGTCAATACTTTAGGCATATTTACAAGATCTATTACCCACTTGTAGTGAATACAAAGTGGATAAGTTTGATGCAAAGGATCTCTATGTTTGAATCATGAATTGAGAAGTAGAACATGTAGAGACATAGTTGCCAATGTCAACATACATCTTAGGCCAATAATAGGTACTTCTAATTTTTTCATATGTTCCAAAAAATCCTTTATGACCTGCCCATAATGTCTTATGAATCTCCTTCATTACTTGCAACTGAAGACCTCACTTTCCTAGGACTCCTTGAGGATTTTTAACCTTACCCTTAGCATGTCTCCAAAGATAACTGTTATGTAGGAAAAATTGTAAGCTTGTTTCCTAATGTTACGAAATGTATTCGTAGTCCAGCTAGGTAATGGTTGTAGTGTACTCAGATACTTTCCTATGTCTCTCCATTCATCTTCATACTTAGAATCATGAAATTTCTCACACTCTTATATATATGGAACATAGTCAACTAAGGTCACACTCTTTATTAGATCACTTTCAAGATATCATCAAATCTAGCTCTCAATAACATACCAACAACTGAATTCAACTTACTTGAAATATGAACTAACTCATGATTTATGAACATAATATATGAGATCTATCTAAGCATGGCTATATCAAGAAATGAACAATTAGCTATCATTCCAATGAGAGGCAAACAATCAATCTCAACTTTAACATTTGCACCTATGAAATATTATTTTCCTATTTTCAAAGATGTTACCATACCCCATACTTTTCATTTGATCTGTGGATACTTTCATTGTGTTTCATGTAAAATTTTATCCCCAAACCTAATTGCATATCTATTCCCTTCACTATCATCTTGAATTATGACCCAAACTATACCAATATGACTAGTATCAATAGTCAATATAATAGGTTTGTTAACAGAATAGTCTACATGCTTAAGGATGGGAGCTTCAAGCAACAATTTCTTCAACTTACGCATAGCTTGTGTATATTTTTCAGTCCAAGTAAATTTTCATTTCTTCCTCAATAAGTTATAGAGACAATTGGTAACATGAGAAAAGTGTGGGATCCAAATAACATAAAAGATGCAAGCACCAAGAAATCTTCATACCTCACTCATGTTGTTACATGTTTCAGAAATCTTGCTAATGGCATCAACGTTTTGTGGGTATGACTTTCAACCATAATGACCACATAAATGTCCAACAATAAGAACCTCGTTGACACCAAAAACAATTTTTTCTATGGAAAATGTGAGACCTACCTCTTCAAATCGTTGAGATATTCGTTCACAATCAGAGATATGGTCAAGAATAAATTCACAACATCCAAATGAATCTAAAGTAATGTCCTTTACACGTTCCTCACTCCCTTTAATTGGAATATCATCAATGAATGGCATGGTTATATGAGGGATAAAATCATGTAAGACCATATTCATAGCACTCATCATATGAGCCACATAATTAGTCACTCCTTGAGGTAAAGTGGTTATGTCATGACTATCAATCGCTAATTGGAATTGGTCATACACAGAATATAAATCACCCAATGAATAGATAGAATGTCTTGAAAATGATTCAACAAACTCATCTACAATGGGTCCTATTCATACATTCCTTATGGTGATTTTATTGACAGGTTGAAGATCTTGAATAAAACGTGGTTTCCCATTCTTTTTAGGCATAGTGAACCATCTATTTGAGTAAGGTGCAAAAGATGGCTCTAAAATTCTCATGTTTATTTTCTCCTTAAGTAGTTTTATTAGCTCCGATAAGTGAGCCTTTGGAACTGGTATAGGGTGAAGATTCCACGGAATATGTGGAATAGTAAAGATAATCATGGGTGCAACTAGCTTAGGATCATCCAATCTCATGAGGATACATAGTAAAGGCTTTTCCATGGCTACGTATGACTCTCTCAAATTCATCTCTCTCTACTAGCATAAGAAGTCATTATGTCTACCAATTTTCACCTATTTGATTGTTTCATCAGTGAATGTATATCTTATGATTTTCTTATCCCAAAGAATTGGATTGTTTTTCACATCAATAATTTTTTCGTTACTTTCTTGGTGTGATGGCTGAGCTATGGGTTTGATTTTCTTGTCTACAATTTTGTACTTTGTTTAAACTAAGGCATCATGTGTTTGGTTAAATTTTGAGCAGTTGTCAATATTGAGAGCATACTCTTGGATTAGAGCATACGCATCAAGGGAAGAAAGAAGAAGAGATCATACTCTTGGATTAGAGCACACTCATCAAGGAAAGAAAGAAGAATAATGTGGAAATTATAATTTTGCTGAAGAAATAAATCTAACTCCTTGAGAGTAGAGAAATAATGAGATGTATCAATCACATGCTCAATGTTCTCATCATGTTCGGTGATTTTGTTGATTTTATAATTTTTTGGTTTTTTGGATAAAATTCTTAGAAAATTGACTCTTATGAAGGAAATCTAATGTAGAATGTGGGAAACAAAGTGACAAACTATTGTACAAGTTGGTTGGTTGCAAGATGTCAAACCAATGTCCATTGTTGTCCCGCTCAACAATGAATTCTATCTGAAATACTGATCGTATGTAGCTCCAAACATGAATCGAGGTGCAGAATCACTACAAGCATGCTCATGACCCTGATTAACAATAGGTTTCTTTCTAATTGACAATCGATTCCTAGGATGATTCACTCTTACCATCATGACTTGAAGTGATTGCATTCCATCCTTAGACTTAATTTTAGCATGGGTAGACCCATCATCCATGGCTTTAGTTTCCATATGACTCTCATAAATAAAGGGATGACCTTAGAAAACTTGATAGGAGCAATTATCTTGAATAAAGAAGTGAAATTCTTCTATGTCTTCTCCTATGGATATGGGCACACTCGCACAAGCTCCATACAAGGTACCTAAACCATTATTTGCAGTTCTCATACACCATACACAATCTTTATCTATGGGCCATCAAAATTTATCATAGACTTCTCTTGAAATAACATTGATTTCAGAGCAAGAATCTAATAATACATTTACAATGATATCATTCTTATCATTGCCCATTTTAACATGCATCTCTGATGTACCTCTAGACCAAAATTTTCTTTTAAAGTGACTTTCAGGATTCTTTTCATGATTTTCATGGTCTGGTTGAATAGTTCCTTAGACATTTTTATTAACATTTACTTCATCATCATCAATGTCCTCTTCATCAGATTCATCAAAGCTTAAGGCTTCATTCATAGCTTGATCTTGATCTAGAGAATCTTTCATCTCTGTATCTAGATTAAGCAGAAACCTCTTCCTTTTAATTAAGCCGATAAACTTATCTTTGAAAACATACTTTGCAATAGAGAAAACTTGTTCTAAAGACATAGCCACTTGACTCTTAAGAAAAATGTCATCCAAAATCTCCATAGGATCTATTTTTCTCTCAAATCAAGATGGCTTTAGGTTTTCTCTTTGGTTTCTTTTGTTTTTGCTCAGGATCTTGTTTTTGTTCATGTTCTTGTGTTTGGTCTTGAGTTTGTTTTGATTGTTCTTGTTTGTCTAAAGGCTTTGGTTCCATTCTTCTTTGCTTTATCTTCTTACCTTTTTGTTTCTCCTCTTGTTTTTCTTCATTGGTTGTGATTCTTGTTTTTTTATCTTTGGGTTGTGATGTTTCCCTTTGCTCTATGATGGTTTCTATTCCCTCTAAGGTTTGTTTTTGAGTCACTCTTCTTTCACTAGGCTCAATTTCATCTCTTTCTAATTTTTTCTTCTACATTGGATATGCGAAAAATAAGAGATTGTTCTTCTATCGGTGACTCCTAAGCCATTATTCTCCTAATCTCATCTCATGCTCTTACTAAAGCCTCTACAAAAAGGTCAACTTCCTTTGTGGGTTTACTTGATTCTACTTCTTGTTCATCAAGAGCTTCTAGTTTCAGCGCTCTAGTCCTCGCATCCATTATGGTTATATTTTCATAGTGCTTTTTTATTCCTCACTTACGATAATTTCCTTGCAAATGTGGCCTAGATCCATAGTCAGAGATTTTGTTGTCTATGTGTACTACTAGTAGTTGCTCCTTAGCGGCCTTCAATAATTCACAATCTCTCAAAAAGTGCTCTAATGAATCAGACCAAGGACACCTACAAGGACCACACACAAAACCATTTAGATTTTGAGGCTTTTGATTAACTTATGGTGGGAAATTTTGAAATTTAGGATTTTGTTGACAAGGTATTGCTTGAACATGATAATTAGGACTTTCATAAGGCAATTGATGTATTTTAGGAGCTTGGGGAGCAGTATGTGGTACTTGAGGTGCAAGAGGAGCTTCCATAGTATACGGTTGATGATTTTGAAAATTTTGATTTTGAGGATTTTGAAAAGTTTTTTGAGAAGCTAGAGGATACATGTTTTGATACATTTGAGGATTTTGCACATGAGGATGAGGATTTTTCATTGTGAGTTTTGATTGGGAGCTATAACATGTTGATTAGGATCTTGAAAAGACATTGGGTTCATTTGATTTTGGAAAGTTTTGATGTAATTCGATTGTAAAGCATCTATAGTCTTGGCCAAATTGGATTGTGTAGCAATAAGACTTTCCATTTGCTTAGTGATAATTTCCACTTGAGATTTTTCAACTACACTTTTATTTGGCTCTACTTTAAAACTCTGACTAGGCTCCATCATTTGCGGAATAGGAGTAGAGTCAAAAAATATAGCATGGGATTGTTCTCTAACTTGATCCTTAGCTTGTGGAAGGCTAGCTTGAGTAAGACTAGTTTGTTCATAAAGCATGTATTTTCGTTGATGTCTATGGGCTACAACCTCTACTACTCTATGCAATTTTTACCAATTTTTAGTAAGACCACAATGCTTATCTGGCTCTTCTAATCGTTGTTCAACTTCCCTATGAGTTTCAAGATGAAGAAGCTTAAGAAAATGGATCACAAGATCAGGTTCAAAGTTATCTTATCCTCATTCAGAAGTTGTTCATAACATCTAATATACTCATTTCCTGAGTAATGGAGCTACTAGGCTTTGGGGAATTGACCCATCATAAGAATCCATCTCGATTATGTTGGCTATAATCCTCAAGATAAAATTCTTTGAGCATCTCCTTTCTAAGATCAATTGTCTACAAAAAAACTACCACATCTCAGGTGGTATGTTAGGTCGCCTCTTATTTTTTTCCACCATACAATATCTCTTGTTAATTTAATCTCAAATAGAAAAAAGCATCAGAATACATACACATATATACACACACATACACATACACATATACATACCCACATACACATAACATGCAAACATGTACACATACATATATGCATACATACACACACACACACACACACACATATATATATATATATATATATATATATATATATATATATATATATATATATATATATATATATATATATATATATATATATATATATATATATATATATATATATATATATATATATATATATATATATATATATATGTATATATATATAGTATCCCGTATACATATAACGTAAACACACATATACATATGTGTATTTGTGTATATGTAAATATGTGTGTATGTGTAAATGTGTATATGTGAATATGTGTATGTGTAAATATGTATATGTGAATGTTTATGTATGTAAATAATCAGATTATTAATATCAAATACCATTATTTGTAGATTTCAATCAATCAGATGGAACTCCACCACTGTCTCCTAATCGTGCGAGGACTATATATTGTAAGTATATCAAACATTTAATTTTAAATATATTTGATAGATACATAACTTATATTTTTTTTTGTTTCTTATTATAATCACATTCTTATCAATCAGAGGGCACGCCACCACCTCCTACCCATGCAATGACTTCACATGTGTCCTCCGATAGGAATTATTATGAATTTTACTATCAAGAGCATATTACATGTTGGTGTAACTCTTGCTATGGCACACATCAAAGACCACGATTGGAATGTACTAAACATGAGGCAGAGTATGGTACTTTTGAGCATGCACCATCACCTCGTCAACATGATAATGCTTCGGTATGTATTTTCTTCTATAAATTAATGTCATTATTTAATTTAAAAACCATATACAAAATCAAATTATTGTTGATATACAGGAATACTTGCTCAATGATGATGATGATGATAATTTCTCTCATAATGTTAATATACCTCGTACATGTCATGAACTTGTTGTTCATCAATTACAAGCAGAGGTTTCTAGAAATCCTCTACCTCCTGGTTTAGAGACTGAAACGGCTAGAGATTATCCATTGCCAGCTCGTGATCGTTCTCTAGTACAAACATATGATAGAAGAAGATATGGAGGATGGAATAGAGGACCACTTCCTTTAGATGGAGAGGTTTTCAACTTTTGGGGTAATCACTATATGATTGCTCCATCCACTATTACTAATGCTCGTCGTGGTCTCTTTATTGTAGAGGATTTGTATGTGCCTCCAAACTCCAAAGTCACTCTTATGTCATTTTGTGGTCCTATATATGGATGGGGAGATTGGCATCGACTTACACATTATGTTCAAAGCATGAATACTTATGGAATATGCTTGAATGCAGCATCCCTTACTAGTAGAAGGATTTGACATGCAGAAAATGAAAGATTATATATTGGTGGAAGACCTTACACACATGGAAATATAGAAGGTTTAATAAATAGTAGTCGAGGGTTACATAATAGTTCAAGGACAAATTGCACATTTGAGGAGCGTAAAAATATTCATGAATCACCATACATGAGTAGAGATGTATCAAGATACATAGTTTTCAATGCTATTACTACATTACATGCTGGTAATGAATTATTAGTGAATTATGGATGGCATAGACCTCCAAGAGTACCTTTTAGCTAGAGAGAATGAAATTTTTCTATCCATATTTAATAACTTATTTATTTAATTTTATGTTTAAAGTATACTTTTTATTCATTTATGGAATACGAATGATTTTTATTCATGTGCATAGATTCCAACGTATGATGTTCATGATATTCCTCCACACCATTCACAATTGCCAATAAGACCTCATTTATCAGAAGCTTCTATGAGGAGGCTACACAAAAGTGATCCTGTGGAATATGCAAGGTTGAAAGATCTATATTCAAAAGAAGATAAAGTACAAGATTTGTGCGACAATGATGAAGATAATGGCATCAGAGATTTTATTGAGGATTGGTATCAAAATGACAGTGAGAGCATCGATATTTCTAAAAATGAGAAATATCTTCAAGAGGAATATCTAAAGCATGTATATAAAGGAAGTCATTTAACACGACTAAGTGCGAGCTTACTTATTCTCAATCTTCAAAATTGATTTGGATGGAGTAATGTATCTGTTTCGGCACTATTAAGGCATAATTTTCAATTTTCTATATATATATATATATATATATATATATATATATATATATATATATATATATATATATATATATATATATATATATATATATATATATATATATATATATATATATATATATATATATATATATATATATATATATATATATATATATATATGTGTGTGTATATATATACATACATGCATATATAAACATACACATAATATACATGAACGTATACACACATATAAACATACACACACATAGGATGGGTGGAAAAAAAATGTCCATTCAATGCAGGTTTTTATCCTTACTTTAGCTAAGGTAAGAACAAGAACTTGCACTGAATGGACACTTTTTGTCAACCCATCCTTTACAACTATTCATGCATCTTTCAAAATCTTCGCGATAAATTTCATCCTCCCAATTTACTAACGACTTAATACCTCCATAGCTAACTGATACTTTATATTTGTAAACAACTTATCAAGATAGGTAATAGATTGAATATAAAATGGGAGACAACCTGACGATTCAATGGTCTAGATATGAACATCTGCAAACCACAATATAAAAAAAAAACGAAATCAAACATACATACACATTCATACATATATACACATACATACATACATACATACACATGTATGCACACATACATATACATATATGCATACACATATGCATACGTATATATACATACATACATGCATATACACATACACATAAGCATACACATATATAAAATTATATGCATATATATATATATATATATTAATATATCTTTTTTTTATGAACTTACAGGTTATTATTTGAAAAGTTTTTACCCAAGTCAGAATATTCTTCCTACCTCACATGATGAAATGAAGAATACAATCAACAATCTTGGTAAAGATTATCAATGTATACATGCATGTCCTAAAGGTTGTATTTTATATAGAGGTGAATATGTAGACTCTTTGACATGTCCCAAATGTCAATCTCCTTGATATAAGGACGAAGAAGGTAAAATCCCAAAAACTTGAGACATTTTCCATTGGCTCCACGGATTAGACATATGTTTCAAAGCCCCAAATTATCAAAGCTTTTGACATGGGGACATGATCATAAAAGTAATCATGGAAATAATCGAAATTCCTGATGATAGTGTTGCTTTTAAACATGTTGATTCTAAATGATCTAAATTTGCACAAAATCCACAGAATCTAAAGTTAGGAGTTGCATTAGATGGGTTAATCCATTCTCCATGAAATCCAGTAAATGGTCAACATGGCTAGTGGTAGTCATAAACTACAACCTTCCACCATATCTTTGCATTAAAAAGGAACATTTAATGCTTTCATTTTTAATCCCAGGCAAAAGATAAGTAAAAGATATGAATATATATCTTGCTCCTCTCATTGATGATCTCCAAGAGCAAGATCATTGATGTATCAAAAAGCATCAATGAAAGACATATTATGGTTTGTGCAATATATATTAATGTCATTGATGTATCAAAAAGCATCAATGAAAGACATATTATGGTTTGTGGTATTGTGGCTTGGACTATTCATGATTTTCTAAGATATGATGTTTGTTCAGGTATTGATGTTATTTTTTAATTCAATATGCATATAAATAAATGTGATTTAATCTAATTATATTTTTATCATTTTCATGATGCAGGAATATCTACTAAGGTTTATAAAGCTTGTCCATATTGTGTTGATTGGTTGAGATCAATCTATAGTAAGAATATCAACAAAAATATTTATCTTCGACATCGACGATTCTTGCCTGATGATCATCCATTAACATCTAAAAGAGAAGCGATACATTTAAATGGAAAGCTTGAAACAAGTCAGTGTCCAAAACCTCTGATGCCTATTGTTGGCAGTGGTCAGGGTAGTCAAGGACTTACGAGACAAGGAAGCCAAGGAGAAGGGCCAAGTAGACAAAGCAGTCAACGGAGATCTGGCAAATAGGCCTATCATTTTTCATGAAGCTGAAGGTCAAGGATAAATCAGAGGGGCACACCAAAGAGGTGGACACACAAGAAGAAGGAGCAAGTAGGGAGCTCCAAGAAGTGTATGCCAAGTTTTTAGAAGAAATCCCTACAAAAATAGTGATTTTCATCACTAAAATCCATTGTAAATACCGTTTCATATTTTTGTAGCCCCATTTTGTATAAGCCAAGGAGTCCTTGAGCTTGAGGAGAATTAGAAGTACCTACCTATCAATTTTCATATTTCTTAGACTCCATTTGAGCCCTCAAATAAGCTAGAACCAAATTTTTAACTAGGTCGGACACTAGGTCTGGACAGGGTCAAAGCTAGTTATAAACTATAAATAGAGCTAGAGAGCTCATTTTTTAGGTTAGCTTGTTGTAGAATTGAACTTGTAAGAGCACTTTTGAGTAATCTAAAGAACTCCATTGTCTTTGTCTTTGTTCTTGCCTTGTGTGCACGTGTGTGTGTATGTGTGTGCATGTTCGTATGCTTCTCACTCACACATCTGTGCCTTCACTTGCTTGAGGTCTTCATGCCATCCTTATGTCTGCCCGGATTGACATTAAAGGAGGTGCTACTCATCACTGAGATACACCAAATTTTGGTGCCATTGCCGGGGATCGAGCTTTGAGGACGAGCATGTGATGGTAAGACGTAGAGTGGTGATGTTGGCGATGTAGGTAATTTCTCTACTTTCCCTTATTTTTCTTTCTCTTATTTCACCATCATCACCACCATCATCATCCTCACCATCTCCCACCTTCATCTCCATCATCGCTAAAAGTTTAGTTTTTTGATCATATCACCTTATCCCTTCCATTTCCCTCATTTCACTTGTGAGAGAGAGCGAGAAAGCTATTTGTGTGTGCTACTTTTGCATGTTTCTTGAGCATTCTGGCAGGATTTTGCTGTATCATTGTCTCCAACAGGCTGCACAAGTACGGAAAAGCTCATCAATGTCTTTGCATTGTTGACCTCTGTCGATCACGATTGACAGAAAATTTCACCTTTTGGTAAAACAAAGTACACCAGCATGACACACATGAGGAGCACATTCCAAATCACTAATTGAAACCAAAAAATTCTGTGTTTTTTTGTCAATCGTGACTGATACTATTGATCCCGATCGATAGCCATGATCGACAACCTTTTTCAATCGCGACCAATAGACCTTGTCAATCGCGACCAACAGAACTCGACGGATTGCCATGTAGCCTCAATCAATCGCGACCGATAGACCTTGTCAATCGTGACCGATAGACCTTGTCAATCGTGACCGATAGACCTTGTTAATCGTGACCGATAGACCTTGTCAATCGTGACTGATAGGACTCGACGGACTGCCACGACAGCCTCTGTCAATCACGACCAACATACCTTGTCAATTGCAACCGACAGAACTCGACGGACTGCCACGTAGCCTCAGTCAATCACATTGACACCATCTATTGCGACTGACTGAATTTTGCCAGTTGACACATAATTTCGTGTGCCCACATGTCCATCACGATGGATAGACCCCCGATTGATTGAAATTACACCACAATTCATGCAAAAAGTGTCGATCGTGATTGACAAGATCCACGACCGACTTTGTCGATCGTGATTGACACCGTCGATCGTGACTGACGTGTCGATCGCAACTCACAGGCCCAACGGACACCTCTGTCAATCGCGATTGACAAACCTATCGATCGCGATTGACAGGCATCTTCGGCCAAATTTTTAGGGTTTTTATTTGAAGATTTTGGGCTAATTTTGGACATGAATATTGGGCTATAGGGCGCATAGGGAGGCCATAAGCAAATATTTTGAGAAAATCGTGTTTGCCTGATAGCCTGTTTGAACCCCAAAACCTTGAACTGTCATAACTTCCTCATAAGAAATTCGTTCGGGGTGATCTTAGGCCGTTGGAAAGCTCTTTATGGTAAAATTAATACAGGGTTATTAGATATAGTATTTTCAAGTTGACCATACCCAAGGGGAAGAAAATTAAGGGATCTTTAGGATTGTTTTCCACAAAGCCAAAGAACAATTTGATCTCTGAATTGCATGAATGAAAATGGTCTGTTATGTCAATGGAAGTCAAATTTTGAGCTAACTTTGGGACTTTTACAGGTCTATTGAGAGCATTGAAGGGCATTCAAGGCAAGAGTGAGTGCAGGCTTGGGAACACATCTCCTCGGCTTGCACGGGCAAGGGATAAGCATCTCGAGGTTGGATCATTCTCAACTTCCTCTGTCAATTCCTAGCTTAGGCTAAGTGCGAGTAGTGCTAGAAGTAAGTCAGGGTGACGATAGGCATCGATCAAGTTGAAGACTTTCTAAGCACTCAAGTTCAAGCTGAAACATCATCTCTTTGTAATTGAAAATATAAAAGGAAAAGAACTTAACGTGGTGCAATCAACTTAAAGTACAAAAAATCACTCAAATATTCCTGAGGACGTGATATCAGACAAGATCATAAACACGATGTTAATACAAAAGAACTCAGCAACGAGGTTGTACTTGGGAAAATTGGGGCTATTCAATTGAGCTTATGAACCTTAGATCAAGATGACACCTAGGGAGAGATAGGCAGAGTCTTAGGTCTTCAGAGGCTAGTGTCAATCATACTGCTAGGTCTTGGGCTCAGCAATTGAGTCACTATTCGCACTACCCTAGCTCGAAAACTAGTGAATCAGAGATGTCTCAAGGAATGGAGTGACCCATAGGAAGCTCGGGTGTGGCTTACTTACACAAGGTGGAAGGCCCTTACAAGGCTCAACTGGAATACCTTAGGACCAACCAGTTAGGTGCTTGCATCTTTGAGGACAACCTAAGAAGATCCATGGTCCAACTCAAAAACCCAGATCAACCCATTGGACTTGAACATCCAGCTATAAAGTTTGAAAATGGTGCATACCTGGACAAAGAAGGAACTATGTATGTGGTCACCACCTACCCAGATAGGACAGATGAATTTGGTAATGTGATCCCAGAAGCAGACATAGGTGACCTAGAGCAAGGAAACATAGGTGGAGAGCCTAAAACCCCTAGAGGCGAATTAGTTCTGATTAGAATTATCACACTAGAGTGGGTTCCACAGGACAATAAGAGCATAGATATGCTCTTAAACCGAGAGACAGATGAAGCCTTTTGGAGGTATAAGCCAGATCAACCGAATGAGGTAGGAACTATCACGATCTATGAGTTCAAAGACCCTAATAGCCCAGGCAAAGTGACCTATTTAGACAATGCCTCAGAGAGGATCTTTGTGGTCACAGAACATGGTAGGCATGCCTACACTTGGAAGGGCAAATTTATTTTTTTAAAACCAAGACCTAATGTCTCTTATGGCCACCAAGGAGCTGGAACATCCCAAGCTTAGGGACAGAAGTAGAGACAGGCCAGAGGTAAGTTTTGCCAATCCCTTGGGAAGAGAAAGGATGAGAACTGAGACGGATAGAGAAGAAATTGAGAGACCTAGAGCCCCAAGGAACCTAAGAAATGCTGATGATTTTCCTTTGCCAAGGCCTAGGGAACACACTAGGACCTTGAGGCCAACTCAGCTGGTTAAGTCCATGAAGAACTACTTCGATGGCACTAGAGACCCATACGATTATGTAGCTGAGTTTAGGCAAGTCTTGAGAGTTGAACAAGGTGAGGACCTATTCATATAGTACAATGCTTTTGGTCTAACCCTTAGGAACACAACCCTTACATGGTTTCAACCACTAAATGAGAGACAGTTCAGGAACATAGACCAACTTCTAGAGGCTCTCACCCCAAGAAAGATGCCCTGTTCCAGATTTGCCCACTCCAGCCAAACAAGTGGCTTTATTCCTAGATGGACTGTTGAGTACCAAATTGAGATCATATGTGTACTTGAAGGACCCTAGAACCATAGAAGAGTGTGTGCGGATGTGCATCGACATCGAGGATAACCTAGGGGAGGAATTAGAACTTTCAAAAATCTACAAAGATTCAGATAGTTCTACTAGCCTCTCTTCCACGCAGTCTACAGCTATTGAGGAACTCGCTGAGAAAGTAGCTCAGAAGCTAGGAGTCTCAAGTAAACAAATTCCAAGATTTGCCCCAGTAAAAAGATGCTATACTTGTGGAGGTGACCATATGGAAAATGTATGTCCCATTATGGCTCAACCCCTGCACCATAGAACGGAGATACATTAATCACACTGCACAAGATTGCCCATACAATAAGCAAGCAGTTAGGCAAACCTACCCTTAGCCCTATCCACAACAAGGAAGATATCAAAACCAGTACCCACCATAGCAATATGGCAGACCTCAACAACCCTATCAACAACCCTACCAAAACCAACAAAGGCCTCAACCTATTTTAGCTCAGCAGCCCCCAACCCCATCCAATGTGATTCCAGTGAAGTATGCGGTTGCAGAAGAGAACTTGAATAGAGACATAGTGCCAGTAACCCCATTGCTTTCAAAAAGTGACCCTAGTGATCATAGCTTTGACTCTACTCATGTTGATAGCCCCCAGGCTTACTACATGCAGTCACTAGAGCATAACGAGTCATATCACTATGAAGATCCGAGTGACTCTAGTTGGGAGCCGGAGTATGCAAATGTCATGTACGCAAACCCTAATCCTAGACCTCAACCTAGGTAGGTTAGACCCCCCTTCCCTAGAGGACCGTGCTACCGATGTGAGGAGATCACCTCATTCGTGATTTCCCTATGCCTGCACCTACAAAAACCCAATCTGTGACCATTCAGGGCTTTTGTCTCGATTGTGGAAAAGAGCATCTCTTACGAGACTACCCTAAGAATCCCAACAATATGCCAAAAATCACTCCTATCAACATGATTGGATTGGTGGTAGACTCTACAGGAAGTGTGGCCTCCACTATGCCAGTGCAAGTGATCACTAGAGCTCAAGCATTGCAGCAAAACCAAGGTGTAGGCAAGGAAACGAATTTTGAGGTTAGTGAAACTAAGAGCATGACCAAGAAGAGGACTAGAGCTTGGAGGGATAGCCGCGAAAGAATGAAAAGGCAATGGGCAAAGAAAATGAGTGAACTCAAGGAAAGTCTTAGAGAAACAAAAGCCAAGATAATTGAACTCACATCTCAACCTCCCTCCCACACTACTCCACCACCACCATTCCCATCTCCATCCAATCCAGCACCGTCCAACCCACCTCACACAATTCCACCACCCCCTAGAGTAGGATAAGTCCTAGCATATCCCTCTCCCAAGGACCTAAACATGATGATTAAGGCATATCAGGCCAGACTCCAAGAAGGGCCAAACATAACGGATCATGAAAATGCTACCCTCGAGCGGAACTAGAGCTTGGACGAACTAAAATTTGTGCTAAGATGGTGGAATTGGCTCAAACCATGTTTGAAGCCAGTCGCCTCTTTAACATCTCTAGTTCAACTAAGACGTAGTTGCATTTTGATGGACTACTAGAAAGATTGGAGAGGCTAATTGCACAGTCAGAAAAGGACCCCACCTCTCAAAATAAGGGCAAGCCTAGTGAAAGGCTAAGCCTTCCTGCCTAGGAAGTTTATGTGCCTAACTCCACGGAACCCGACACATCTTCTTCTATGAATCGGTACTCACCCGAATTCCTATGAGACATTCAAGAAGAGAAATGGGCAAAAGAGAGTGAAGTCCCTCCTCCCATTGAACTGGTGGATGACGCGCACGATCAATTCCCACAAGACATTCCATCCATTTATGGAGAGCAGAAGAGCTCTCAATCTCATGAGATATTAGACTTTGAGTCTAATTCCTTACACGAGCTACCCCATTTCACAAGCCCATAGGAAGCTAAGTCTACTTGTATGAGAGCACCCATGGTCATGGTAAGTAACGAAGACTCAGTCATTCCTAGGAACACAGAGGTTGTGGAAAACACTAAAGTGTAGTGCAATCTCACTTTAGAAGAGCTACTTAAGGTTATACCAGAACTATGGAAACATGTAGCCAATCAAGTGCTAGAGGTAGCTAAACCGCGTTCTCAGGTAGATTCTCATAGAATTGTGCCAGAGATACCTTTGGACAAGATAGGAGACATGAGCGAAGGAGAAGGAGGAAACACCTATCTTCCCATCACCCATCAGGGGTACACTACCAAAGCAATCTTGGACTCGGGTGCAGGAGTTACAATTGCTACCACTTCCATATGGAAACATTGGGGCAAGCCCTCACTCAGGCCAATGAGAATGAAATTGCAGATGGCCGATGGTCACATTGAAAGACCCTTAGGATTGCTAGAGGGAATAACTCTCACTACATGTGGTGTAGAGTTTGAGCATACTTTTGCTATATGTGACTTTAGCAAAAATCCTGCTTATGAGATGATTTTGGGAAGACCATTTATGCGGTAGTTGCAAGTGGTACAGGATTGGGGAACCAATTCCTTTTACTTGCAACACTTAGGTGTCACGACCAAAGTTAATCTCAAGGACTACTCTCATCGAAATGTTCCCCCCATCCAATGGAATCCCATCCATCGAGCCAAAGATGATACTGAGTCGGTGCATTCCATAGGATCAGGATCCTCATGGATGCATGAAGAGAGATAGGTGCGAAGGAAACCCATAGATCAGTTCAAGACCCAGCGTATGCACCTGTAGGTGCGAAGGAAACTCACGCAAATCTTTGACAAATGTAGAGAATATCAAGTCTGCCTGAACCCAGAAAAGTGTGTTTTCATGGTCAGGCTAGGCAAGATTCTAGGACACATAGTGTCAAAGAATGGCATATCTACGGACGAAGAAAAAGTGGGAGCTATTGCAAAGCTACCTAGGCCAAGGAATATCAAGGAAGTACAAGCTTTCATGGGGCATTGTGGTTATTACCGACATTTTATACACATGTATGCCATCATTGCAAAGCCTTTGTTTTTGAGTGGATGGATGAGTGTGAGAACTCCTTCAATGAGCTTAAATGGGGATTATGTTCAACACCAATCTTGACCACACCAGATTGGAATAAGCCCTTTCATGTTCATGTGGATGCATCCAATTATGCTATTGGATGTGTACTCGCACAACCTACTAGTGAAGGTAATATGGATCTCCCAATTGCGTATGCTAGTAGACAATTGAATGTAGCTAAACGAAACTATACTACCACTGAACGAGAAGGAGTAGGCATGGTGTATGCGGTTAAAAAGTGTAGACACTATTTGCTTGCAAACAAGTTTAAATTTTTTATTGATCATCAAGCATTGTTGTACTTGGTAAACAAGCCATGCAATACAGGTAGATTGGTGAGATGGTTCTTCTTGCTAATGGAGTATGAATTTGAAGTTGTGGTGAGGAAAGGTAAGACTCACTTGAGAGTAGACCACCTCTCAAGACTAACATCTGGAGAAGCACCGCAATGAGTATCAGATGATCTTCCTGATGCTTACTTGTTTAATCTAGAAGTGGTACCTCAGTGGGCTAAGCCCTTAGTGCAAGTATTGACATACGGGCCTAACCACCCAGTAATAAACACACATGATAGGGAGATAGTAAAAGCCCAAAAGTACCATATCATGGCAGGGAGTATGTACAAGCATATAGATCAAGGGATATTAGCTTGTTGTGTGGAGGAAGATGAGTACGCTAAGTGGTTGCAATTAGCACATGTAGGTGCATTAGAGCAACACCACTCAAGGCGGAGAACTTTACAGACACTAAAGAGACTCGGAGTGCATTGGCCGACTATGGACGCCGATGTCCATAAGTTGTGTAAGGAATGTCCAATCTTTCAAACTAGACCACCTGCGGAGCACGCTACCTTGTACCAGGTGTCTCTAATACTAGATTGGAGTGAACCATTAGTAGCCTTCTTGAGGAAGAAAACATTCCCTCAAGATATGACCCTGACAAGGCAAAGAAGTTTAGAACAAGAAGCCCTAGACTACTCACTTATGTACAAGTGAGGAAAGGATGGATATCTACGGCTATGTGTCCATGAGAGTGAATATCTTAAGATTTTGGAAACTGCTCACCAAGGTGTAGCAGGTGGACACTTTGGACCAGACCGTGTGATTAAGGAAATTCTATTTGCAGGCTTGTGGTGGCCAACCCTTCACATGGATGCACATACCTATGTGAAACAGTGTGACGTGTTTTAGCAAACTTAGTATCCTATATGCAAGGATGAGATGCCACTGAGACCTATGATGGGTGGACGTGCATTCTGTAAGTGGGGAATAGACTTCGTAGGTCCTATTAATCCCCCAGCTAAGGGTTCCCATGCTGAATACATTATTGTGGCCACATATTACCTAACCAAGTGGGTAGAGGTAAAAGCTACGACCAAGAATGATGCTCTGATGACTGCTAAGTTCTTATTTGAGAATGTGTTCACTAGATACAGACTACCTATAGAGCTAGTGAGTGATAGAGGGACTCACTTCTTGAATGATGTCATTGAAAATCTTCTCCAAGAGTATTTGGTGACACACAAGAAGTCTGCCCCCTATCATCCACAAGCTAATAGCCAAGCCAAGAGCACAAATAAGATTCTATGCAATATGCTGACCAAATTAGTGAATAATAAATGCTCTAATTGGGACAAACAGCTACACTATGCTGTTTGGGCATACGAGTTGCCTATAAAATGGTACTCCAAGCCACACCCTTTTAGATGGTATGCGGTCAAAATGCAGTGCTACCATTGGACTTCTTGATACCTACATTGAAAGTGGCACAAGAGCATGATTGGGCAGGCCATGAACTCTCCTCTAGAATCTTTGACCTTGAACGACTAGGTGAAACAAGATTAAGAGCTGTAGTAGGAATTTATGCAGCCATGCACGGAAATTAGAGAAGAGAGGCTATGGACCTATGATCATAAACAAGATCTCAACCAGTGGAGCAGTTCAATTAGCTACACTAGAGGGTGATGTTCTCCCTAGTTACATTAGCAGATGCAGAGTCAAGTTATATCAAGAACCCCTGACAGAAGAGATGCTAACTCGACTCAATACTGCTAAGAAACGCAAGGAAGAAGAAAAGCGAATATGAGAAGAAGCACAGTCAAAAGCCTTGGAATGCATTTGAAGAATGAAATTGAGAAGACAGGGTAGAGAACAGCCTAAGACAGATGCCTACACAGATCAAGGATATCATATGGAAATGTGTGAAGTTTTAGGAGTAAGTTCCACTAGAATAATTGACCTACGTCCCTTTGTGACCCTAGAGGTAGGACAAGGAGAGAGTGCGAGGACCGTGATAACTTTAGTTGACTCAGGTGCAGCCATTAGTGCTATCAAACTTTCGTACTGTTAGGAATTGAACTTAAGTGTCAATCCTATAGAAGCCTATCTCATAGGATTGGGAGGTGTGGAAACCCCTTGCATGGGCGAGGTGGAACTTCCCCTCTACATTCAAGATTTGCTAACGACAGTTAAAGTGCTAGTGTGTCAAGATGAAGATCTCACTGAGCCTCTTGTCTTGGGTCAAGACCGGATCTATGATCACATAGTCAACCTAAACTTAAGAAGTGGACTTCTTCAGGTCTGGGTCAATCAGAAACGTATTACACTTGAGTTAGAAAATGACACACTCAAGGAACTAGGAAAGGCACGCACTCTTGGTCCTTCTAGGAGTACACATGAAGATGACAATGTTATTCTTGTCCAAAACTATGTGATGCAGAGGGATGTTTTTCTCAACAAAAAATTCAAGGATACGACGGAACTCCCTTCCTTTCCAAAGGCGGTAGGATGGCAATCAAAGGAGTACCAATTGTAGAGGAAGCAAATAACCGATGCTCCAAGCCAAAAGAAAATACGAAGCACGGTGTCTCTCCCATCGACACAAGTGTGGGTGCGGAAAGGCAAGCACCCTATTGCAGTTAAACCACAACCACTGTTCAACTTCATATAAGAAGTCCTTCAAAAAACCCTCTACGAAAGTAAGGTCTATCTAGGTACCCAAGAAGTCAATGAAGGCTGACCCACAATCAAAACAAATTTGGGTGCCTAAGGCTTGCTTGCAGGCTCAAGTAGTCACATATGGACCACACCATGTACAACAGAGTTCATGCACTCAAACAACTGATAGCCACTCCTATTCGACACACACAAACACATATTTGCCCATGAGCACGAGCAGAGTCACTTGTAAATGGGCCCCTAAAAAGCCTAATTTCCAAGCAGACAAGCCCTCTAGAGTCTCTAGAAAATCAAAAGAGGAATCCATCCACTATGTTTGGCAGCCCAAACCTTGTAATAAACCATCTGATCCCATTGCTAAGCCACTCCCGTTTACTAACTACATCCACACTACAGCGGACCCCCCAATGAGCACATATGTATTCCCGCATTCGCTAACCACACTTCACTCACATCCACACGAGCACTAACTAACTGACTAACTACGTCACAGTTCATCATGTTAATGTTGTAACGGGGACACATGACCACTTGGTGTGTATTTGCAATGTTAACATTCATTTGTATATTCTCAGAGAATCGACAACCAGTTTCTTCAATATGACCGAGGGTGCAGGAACAAGATCCCAGGCAGGCACCAATCCTCAGATCGGAGACATTGAAAGTCTACCTATTGAGGAGGAGTTGAAGAAAAGGCCACAGGCATTGAGAGCATTACATGTCATACCTATTTAGAATCCTCCCCAAGGTCACACATCACCAATAAGCAGAAACTCGCATTGGTTCAGTGACATGGTAGGACCTCTAGGAGAAGGCACTTATTTGTGGGAGGCAGAAATAGAGTTCAACGGACGCTGGGGCCGGTATCACTTCTTTACAAGTGAGTTTGAGAAGCTTCAAAACAATGAAGGGTTGAAACCAATATGGAAGAAGGTTGGACTATATGATTACTTCAAAGCTTAGTTACCCAAGCCGGACTTTCTAAGGTGTTCATACTTGATTAGCATCCTCACTCCCAATAAAGAGAAAAAGGGGTATAGCACCTTTGTCCTACCATCTCTTGCAAGAGGTAATGAACTCAAGCGCTTCAAATTGACAAACAATTTGGTAAGGGAAGCTCTCGATATGAAAGGTATGCACATCCCCACAAAGAAAGAGACAATGATCCCAGATAACATGAAGAACAAGAACTTGACTAAACTGAAGGACATGGTGGCAATGACACCAACTGTTGCCATTCACCTCTGAATGTGCATGCAACATTTCACGTTCCTTGCTCAAGAGAGATTCAGGATGCCACCCAAGAAAATTTGGTTTAGTTTGTACTTAGCAGATACCTTCAATCTAACAATCAACATGCCTCATTGGATCATTGACCAAATACACCTGGCACATCAACGATGGTACAAGAAGCAGAAGTCAGTACTTTATGGGTGTTGTGCTCTTACAAGAATCATTTATCGGTGCTTGGCATATGATGTGCCAATTCAAAGGGCACTTGTTTGGACTAGGGTGCAAGAATTTCAACGAAGACTATCAGCCATAGGGCCTCCATCCAAGAAAATGAGGGGAGTAGTTTAGATGCCCTATGCAGAGGCCCAAGGTGCCACCCTGACATCGAACACAACTCCACGACTTCCAAGGCGAGTGCAACCTTTCACCATCAGATTACCAAGGCCCAGTGTAGAGGGACCGAATCTGGTGTTCCCATCGATACCCACTAATTTAGAATTCCCTCATGGCTTCACACTGGAGGATCTAGCTGATGAGGAGATAGCAAGAATAATTAATGCAATGAATTTGGAAGTTGAAGCCGAACAATTAAGTGGGCAACAAATTGTCATGGACCAACCCCATCCAAGTCAACTAGATGTCGTCGAAGTAGATGAAGATGAAGAGGAGACTGCAGAAGAGGAGCAAGAGGGGGAACAAGAAGGACCATCTGACGAAGGGGAGCATGAATATGAACAAGAAGTCATATCAGAACTTGAAGGCTATATTTCTTATGATAGAGTTAGTTATTTTTTTAAGCACCTAATAATGGGTTTTTGTTTTTATATATTTTTTGGTAGGTCATTTTGAAGGTTGACTAGTTTCCAGCTGAGTATAAAGGTAGTAATTCCACATTAAGAAAGGAATTATCTGGGTTTTGGGCACTTGATTCTTCCAAGGTAATGCAATCTACTAAAGAACCATATATTCTTCCTAGGCATATTGAACAAGCACTTTTTTTATAAAAACATAGATGCTCACCCTTGGTGGCAAGTCATTCATGTTCAACCTAGAGGTAGGTTATTGTTTGAACAATTTATTGTTAAAGAGATCAAAGAAAGTTCTCTTGATGATTCACCATCAGATACTGATACATCAACATGTGAAAGAGAAATAAGAATCATTATACGTGATAATGATACTAATCTTTTTGGTGAAGCGAATAATACTCTACATGCTGATTCTACTGATGAGGAAGAGGAATTACCAGAAATCGATATTAATCCATCAATAGGTGATATGACTCATGAGAACACAGATTTAACAATAGAAGAAATAAATGAAATCAATAAGGATAATGAATATGAGACTATAGTGATGTCTTACTAAAGTGATGGCAATAATGAAAATATATGAGCAGATTAGATAGTAAATTCTACTCTACTTATCAATATAAATGACTTGAAACTTCTGAATGGATATCAGATAATAGATTATTTATTCAACTTGAATAACGATGAATCCTACTAGAGAGATGAAATCATGTTCTTTTAAGTTAGAACATGAAGCTCGGGGGTATGCCTAATTATTTTATATATAGCTTTATCTTCAAGGAGCAAATTTTTATCATGTATGTATGCATATGTGTGTGTATTCATGTGTATTATATGTATACATGTGTTAGTATGCATATATATGTATTTCATGTATATGTAGGTGTCTCCATGTGTGTGATATATGTATACATGTGTTCGTATGCATATGCATTTGTGTAAAATATTCATGTATTCATGTAATATATGCAAGTGTTTATAATTGTGTATGCATGTATAAGTATACATTTGTGCATGTAGGCATGTATATGTGATGTGTACATGTATATATGTATATATGTCTATGTGTAAATGTGTATATGTAAATATGTGTGCATGTTTATATATTTATGTGTGCATTTAGGCATGTATGCGTGATGCATAATGTATCTACTCCATTTTATGTTTATGTATGTGTATCTACATGATGTGTATATATCTTTATATATATTATGATCCTCGTTGATTCGACTCGCTATATATAGAGGCATAAGGTTGGGAGGAGATACATCTCTCTAGTAGGACGTCGGAGGAATAGATGCAATGTGTACATATAATTCAATCATATGGCTAAAAGGCTGAATTAGAGTTTCTAAATTAGGGGTTTTCAAACCCTAATATCAAAATTATTGTTTTCGAATTAGGATTTTTGAAATAGGATTTCTAAATTAGAATATTTATAATAGGGTTTTTGAATTAGGATATATATATATATATATATATATATATATATATATATATATATATACACACATACACACACATACATACACAGACACACACACACACACACACACACACACACACATATATATATATATATATATATATATATATATATATATATATATATATATATAAGTATGCATGTAAATATGATTATGTATGTGTATGTGTATGTGAGTATGTGTATGTGTCTATGTGTATTCATTATATGTGTGTAAATGCATGCATGTGTATGTGTGTGTAAAAATGTGCATGTATGTTTGTGTATGTATAAATGTGCATATATGTGTATATGTGTGTAAATGTGCATGTATGATGTATATGTGTGTGTATGCATGTATGTGTACCTTTAGTCTCACTCTTTTCTCTCTCTCTCTCTCTATCTCTCATATACATACATACATACATACGTAAACACACATACCCATATCCACACATATATATACATAAAAGCAATGTGTGCCATGCATTATCGTGACGATGCGCCATAAGTGTCCGCATCTCTTTCAGACACCACTTATACGACCATCCTGTCCCAAACTCTGTCTCAAGTGAACTAAGTATGTATTTTTTATCCCTCTCATCATGGAAAAAAAAATCATGTAAATAAAACATAAGATATTTATTTCAATTTATATGTAAAATTTATATGGACTTCCATTGTAAGTGGCCAATGTGCAGGTAAGAGTTGCATAATGCTCACATTCTTCTCTTGAACTCCAATCCATTCCCTATGTACACAATGTTCCCCTCTAGCTCTATATTGCACTCTAGCCCTAAGGTGTTTATGCATGTCCTCATAGGCACTTGTGCTCTTCTATCATGATCTGAAGGTGGTATAGGTGTCTTGAAAATAGATAGATAAAAATAAATAAAAATATGTGTTATAATATCAATAAAAAATTTATGAAAAAAACATACCAATGATTAGATAGGTGTCTTCTTGCATGTGGAGCCGTAGAAGAGCCCTCCTCTGATAATTGGATCAGCATCTAGATCGTATAATCCAGCTCATCATCAGACATATCTGAGTACTCATGCATGATGATCCATAGAGTATCAGGCGGAACTCTTGCTCTCATAAGACTTTTTATGAGAGTGAGTTTCACCTTTCTCTCTCTACTAGGATCCATAATACTTGTACATATAAAACAAAATGGGTTAGAAATCAATATATATACGTGTACATATGTATATGTGTATATGTGTATGTAGGTGTATATGTGAGTGTGTGTATGCAAGTAAGCATGTATCTATGCATATACATGTGCATTATGTATGCAAATGTATGCATGTGTGTGTATGTGTGTGTGTATGCATGTAAGTATGTATGTATGCATATGCATATGCATTATGTATGCCTGCATGTGTATGTGTGTGTATATGTCTCTATGTGTGTGTATGCATATATATGTGTGTATGTCTCTGTGTGTCTATCTATGTATATATATGTTTGTATGTGTGTGTGTGTCTATGTGTGTGTGTGTCTATGTGTGTGCGTGTGTCTATGTGTATATACGTGTGTATCTATATATATATGTCTATGCATGTGTATGTATGTGTGTAAATGTGTGTGGATGTGTGTATGTGTTTGTGTAAGTGTGTATGTGTCCATGTGTGTGTCTATGTGTGTATATATGTGTGTATCTGTATATATATATGCCTATATGCATGCATATGTGTGTGTGTAAATGTGTGTGGATGTGTGTATGTGTGTGTGTAAGTCTGTATTTGTCTATGTGTGTATGTGTTTGTTTATATATGCATGTGTCTATCTCTATGTGTGTACATTTGTATGTGTGTATGTGTGTGTGTCTATGTGTGTAAGTATGTGTGTGTCTATGTGTGTATGTCTGTGTGTATGCATGTGTAAGTGTGTCTGTGTATATGTGTGTGTGTGTGTCTATGTGTGTGTGTAAATCTGTGTGTATATGTGTATATGTGTATATGTGTGTATGTGTCCATGTGTGTGTATGTATCTATGTGTGTGTATGTGTCTATGTGTGTATGTGTATGCATGTAAGCATATATCTATGCATATGCATGTCCATTATGTATGCATATGTACGTGTATGTGTGTGTACATGTGTGTATGTCTGTGTATGCATGTAAGTATGTATATATGCATATGCATTATGTATGCATATGCATATGCATTATGTATGCATATGTATGCATGTGTGTGTATGTGTGTGTATGTCTCTTTATGTGTGTGTATGCATATATATCTGTGTATGTGTGTGTGTCTCTCTCTACATGTGTGTGTGTGTGTATGTGTGTATATGTATGTGTGTGTATGTGTGTGTATGCATGTAAGCATGTATGTATGCATATGCATGTGCATTATGTATGCATGTGTGTGTATGTCTCTCTATGTGTGTATGTGTGTATGCATATGTATGAATGTGTGTGTATGTGTGTGTATGCATGTAATTATGTATGTATGCATATGCATATGCATTATGTGTGTATGTGTCTATGTGCGTATGTGTGTATGTATGTGTATGTGTGTATGTGTTTGTATGTGTGTGTGTGTGTCTCTATGTGTGTATCTGTGTGTATGCATGTGTATGTGTGTGTAAATCTGTGTGTATCTGTGTGTATGTATGTGTATGTGTCTATGTGTGTGTATGTGTCTATGTGTGTGTATGTGTATGCATGTATCTATGCATATGCATGTGCATTATCTATGCATATGTGTGTGTGTATGTTTGTGTGTATGTGTCTATGTGTGTGTATGTGTTTGGGTCTTGGGCCCACGGAAAAAATGATTGTGGAAGCCTTTATTTTGCTTAACCCCTCGCAATCTATCTACTTGGATTACCTAGAGCCCACAACTATCTTGCAATGGATTCTTCTTATGACTATACACTAGCTCATATGGTTCCCGGCAAACGCACCAAATGTTAGCGTCTTTAGCCCAAGGAAAAGATGCATATATACACTTGTATTTCACCCCAAATTACTCGAAATCGGTCCACTCACCTTCCTCAAATGCAAATCAATACCAACTTACAATGACTTACTCTCCTGAGCGCACTTTCTCCTCACTCACACTTTCTTGTTCCACTTGCTCTATTTCTCTTCCTCTCTTTAGTTCCCTCTTCCTGTTCCCACCTTTCACCCACACACTCTTCAATATTTCTCCCTTGCACACACCTTAACACTCACTCTCTTCCTTTCTTTCTTTCTCACACACCAACTTCCTCTCTTTCTCATACACTCTTCCCCTCCTTTTCCTCCTTCACTTTCTCTTCCCCATTCCCTTCCTATCTCTCTTACACACCCTCACACATTCACTCCCGTCCACTTACACACATATACTCTTCCACTCTCTCTTTACTCTCAACCTCTTACTAACTCTCACAACTCACTCCTCCGTGACTCACAACTCATTCACCACTCACTCTCAACTCACTCACTCACATATATAGGCACTCACTTAGATAGCTACTCACTCAATCAAACACACACACTAAGGCAACTACTCGCATTTATGCAAACATGCCAAAATGCACAACATTAGCAAATCAGCCACACCTAGACAATCTCACTCAGTTACCGATGTGCCAAAATTGACATGATTTGCCTCACCAGGTACGTTGCACGTTAGATGAGCACAACCATGAATGCAAAACAAAAGATAACCACACCCCTGACCACGTAGAATATCTGATAAAAATCATAAGCCTCCCAATCTCTTGAAAGCTCTGAAGCAGGGCGATCTTCTTAGAGCAAGTTCATCTCCAGCAGGTAAGTATAAGTAGCGACCTTTTCATTTTGTTTTTGTTTTTTAAAAACAAATCTTCTTTTATTCGAACATATATAAAGGGTGAGGAGGAGCTACATCAAGCGTGAGACTTCAGCCTTGTTATATAGAATTTTCTTATCCTTTGTAGGTAGCATTGCACAATCATGTATACTGAGCGATAGATGCATTATCTCTGCTTAACTCATGCAGCTTCTATTCATGATTTGCCTAAAAATTATGAAAAAAGGATGGGTGCAATATCAGCTATGGATTAGGCTAGAAGCGATATGAAATTGAGAAACTGAGAGAGGATTCATGTGATAAATAGAAGGATAAACTTTAAGATGACTTCCGAAGGGATAATGAGGGTTCCTAAGGGAATGTTTCCGTGAAGGTCATGTCGATATCCACTATCTGCTCCCTACATAACTCAAATAGCAAATTGGATCGCTTATCAATACTCCTCATTTCAAAGAACATGCTCTCCTACAGCAACAGACTCTCGTCCATCCAAAAATTCTTAATTTATTACGGCCAGCATTAAAGCATACATACCTCGGAAATTTTTTGTTTATCACTGAATCAGCAAAGAAATTATGTCCGATTCGATTGCTACAAGGTTCTATACATCAATCCACATCTCTGTTGGCTACCTGCACCTGCATACGAAGAGGCCCCTCCAATCACCTAGAACCAATCCTGTTGCCTTCCAAAATGGTATGAGATCTACCACCATGACTTAACATCACCCACTGTTCCAAATACACCCAACCACTGTTTCACCGTGCATAACAGTCTCGTACCTCCCATTCCGGAGCCTTTTTTCCTATTTGCATGGTCACAAGCTACCGGCAAAGCACATACTCGTAAGAAACATCCTGCAAACAGAACACAGATTCACCAAAGACCCTCCAGCGATTATCATCAACATTTGGTAAAGATCAGGAAGCAGTCGTTTTGATCAAGTTTCCCTGAAGATTTCCTCCAGATGACTTATGCTGAGGTCAACCATCTCATCATATATAAACCCCATCAGCATCGGCAAGCTTGTCAATGCCAGCCTCCAAACGCAGCATGCGGGAACTGATCAAAGACCATTTCTTTGGTGTTTGCTCTCACAACCAGCCGAGGATGACGCTGCCGTTTCTTCACATTACTCCGAAACTTTTCAGCTATAGGATTAGCTCCTACAGTTACATTCAGCAGACCCCCTCGAATCAGCTCTCTAGCCAACTCCCCGGTTGTTGTGGTGCCATCCCCCCTTTCCGCTTCTGCCCAAGAGACACCCGACAGCCAAGGGAGAGTTCCCCCCCCCCCTTTTTCAGAAGGTGAACAAAACCCCGAAGATGACGCACCAACTGAACCTCCTCCCTTTCTCTGTTGCCTCCTGTATTGACCTTCCAGCCACCGAGAATGCCTGTCGTCCCTGTCGAGGAGCACAATGACACACTCCCCCGGAATGTCCTTATGGCCTGCAGAGAACAGGTAAGAAGCGCGAGCAAAATGCCTCCCCCCGGTCATAAAAGAACTCCCCTTTCTCGTCAGAGAGCTTCCCTCTCTAGCCGTGACCCCCCCCATGCGTGCCTCTACAGATCCAAACAAAAAAGAGAAACTCCCCCCCCCCCCTTTTCCGTTTTGCTCGTCAGACCTGCAAAAAACGGATCTGGCAAATAAGAAGCTCACTGCGCATATTACGGTAGTTGGCAGCACAATCAATTACATTGACACCTAGAAGGTCAAGAACAGTGTGCAATTGCTAGGCAATCATATTTGAAATGTGCCTACTACCAGCTCATCTCATGATATTCAGTCTATGTATAAACACAAGAAAGATTTGCATTATCTGGATCACGACCTCTAACATTTATGAAAGGCCTTCTGATTATTCTGGATGATGTAAATTCAGAAACTCTTTTTTTTTTCTTGCCAAATGAAATTAGTCTCTCTTGATGAGCCATTGGTTTTTTGTGGGCTCCAACATCCTTTGATATTGGATTGTGGTTCTCAGATATGACTTGAATCAAGTAGGCCAAGTAAAACATGTACCCCACCATCATTAAGAATAATTTCTGCTAGTAGCGGTCTCAGCATTATCTGTCATTGCCTCATGAGACTAGGACCTGCTTGTCCACTCCATGCTACTACCCCACCACCCATAGTAGCTGCAGCCTACGCATAGTGCTCAAGAGCAGGAGGAAAATTTCCCTGTAGTCTGTATGGAAATCCAGGATACCAAATGATTCCTGCAATCTCTGTAAAAGTATCTATGGAACCAAGATTTTGAATGGTAGTTGTTTCATTTGAGATCACTCCCTTGTTACCAAAAGCAATTGCTATATGAGTTGCATCAATATCACTGGTTGACTCACGAACCATATAGCATATGACTGCATGCAACTGAAGACTAAAAAGAAGAACACAAGGATACACGAGAGAATCTCTTCCATTTCTTGTGTGATAAGAAGGCTCAAATTTCATAAGGTATGCCTGAGGGTCTTCAATAGTATACCACTGATTTCCAATATTTGCACTTAGAGAAGATGCACAACTGCCATCTCTTGCAACCACAAGATTGAACCATAGAAAGTCTTTTTTTATTACTGAATAAAGTCGGGGTCTCTCCACTTGTTCATTAAGATCTCGAACAACCAAGATGTGCATCACACCCGCTTGTGCTCCCATTCTTCCATTGATTGAAGACATTGATGTGTTCTGCTATGGGTACATCATCCGATCTCCTTTCATTGCACTAAAAGCAAAAAATACGGTGACTAAAATTCACATAGCCACACATGGTGCACGCCCAATGAACTGTTTATACCATGTTGTAAAGGTCATCTTCCATAGTACTCTGAGACAAACCTTTCACTACAAGAGTCACAGAGGGTGCCACATGAGACTGATCATAAGTGATGGCTTTCCTCCTGTTCTCATCTCCACGAGGAATCATGTGACCATCTTGATACTACCCCAAACTGAATTGGACTATAAGTATCTATTTTTGTTTCTCTTGGATTAGTTTTTGCTGAGTTTTTCCTGTTGGTATGAGGAAGCCTAATGCCAAAAGCACCATTTTAAAAGAGGTTGTTTCTGAAGAAGGACATATAGCGTTGAGAGCAAGTGCTACTCATTCTTGGCACAGAGAGTTTTGTGCTATCATGAGCGTCCCTTTCAGTGAACATGTTCTGGTTTGATATGCCATCATCCATGCTTGCTCCATCGGTAGACTGAGCATTTACCTCGATTGTTAAGGTTAAATTGCCTTGCAAACTTTGTTTTGCCATTTTCTGTTATACTCAAATGATCGGTCTTTAGTAAGTTCTTCTCAGCTTGCAATGAAGCTTTATCTACAGGTCTACCATTATTTTCCATACTATGCAATTTGGAGATAGGTTGTATTGGAACAGAAGGTTCCTCTGAAGTCTGGTGAATTTTTTCTGTCCTTTCTTTCTACGTTGGAGGGTTCCCAAATACCACCAGAACCACCATGTCAGTAGCAAGGGCTGCAGAGCACTACACCACTGATTGATGCTCATCTTTCTTAGACATCCCATGATTTTCTTAAGCATTCCCTTGCCAAATACAAACATATTAGTGCATAAAAACCAACCATTTTGTGGGCTAATATACTCCCCTTTTCTTAATTGCGAAGTCGTCCTCGACGAGCCACTATTGCTGCAATAAAATCCAAACAACCATGAACATGTCAATTTCCAATTGGTTCGCATACCTTTTCTTTGAGCCGCCACTCCCACTGAACCTGCACTCATCGAGGCTATTAGTGCTCAAAAATCACTCATAAATACATTCAAATTAGTTCCTTCCAAAATGATCCAAGAACCTGCGCATACATGCAATTCCATTTCAGCCATGCATCAATTTGCCCATACATTCCATTATGAAAATGGTCTCAACCAAAATAACACATGCACACCTTTCCATGTTTTACACATGCAACTACCATTGCGGAAAACAGAAAAGAAAATACCAAAATAAACAACAACAGCTGAAATGAATCCAATCGGAGATGCAAAAATACCCAAAATGCATATCCCATTATTGCATCTACTATTCGCTATGTACAATCATTCCATGACTAGACACTTCCGAAGAATCACCATCGTCGTCCTACAAAAACCATTGAAACTCGAGTACAAGTCAAGACATATATCAGAACCCTGGAGTGTCCCACACACTAGAAAAACCCTCAGATAGAGCACACAAGTTATAAAGCAATACCGTTACATTACCTCGCTAAAGCCTCATCCATAAATACATATAGAGTCTCCGTGCCTTCAAGAATGTTGATTCAAAGTGAGTTGATCTGTCGCAAGCCAACACATACCAATCACACAAGAAAATAACGTTCCCTTCCTGGCGATCATCGCCCTCTCCTCTCTCTCTCTCCCCCTCAGGAGTGGGGAATAACTTCATATGAAAATTTTATTTTCATCACACGTTGGCCTACATCGTCACTGGATGCGATTCGTGGACCTGACCACCCGGCCAAGTTGATTCCACCCATCTACCAATGCAATGCAGCGCACAACACACAAACACATAATGACAACACATAACATATATCAGCTAGCCCATAACGAAGCTGGATACGGCTCGTGGTCGTGACTACCCAGCCACGATGGCTCCACCTACCTACCAACCCGTTATGGCGCGTAGCTAAGACACAAACATATACCTCCCAAGCCTATGGCGAAACTAGCTGCGGCTCATGGTCCTAACCACCCGGCGAGGATAAATCCACCCACCTACTAGCCCACCATAGCGCATTGGTACGATCACAACAACACAAATTTTCTTTTCTTTTCTTTTCTTCGTTTTTTTTTCATAGTTTATTAGTTCACCCAAGTCCTGAGAATTAGGGAGAGGAAGAAAGGGACTTTTTCCCACTGTTCCCACACATACATGCAAACATATACACTCTAGCCTTTGACAGATCAACCACCTTTTCACTCCATTCTCTCAATTACAGACACTACATATGTATTCATCGAATTGACTTTTTACTAGGTAACTACAGCCAGCTATGCCTTAGTCCCTCGTATAACTATCCTTAGGTGTCCTGGAATGTGAGTCTATGGGATGTCTCATGTAGTCTCACCTCGTACTCGCATCCCGGCAACTTCCCTAGGGCGAGTCAGGCTCAGCTTCAGGAGCTCCGTCATCACTTCCTACCGTTAACACATCTGCCCAAGCCCACGTGATATCGTTTTCCTCGTTAGGCATTTCCCTCGAAGGATCGAAATAGTAATATCGATCTCCCGCCCATCCTACATGTCGAGTCAGGTATTCCTCAAAACACTCAATGTAAAATGCAACACCCAAACCCTGGTTTATAAAGCATACCAGCCAATGGGCTTCCTCAACATCGTATTCCGTCTCAAAGTCGTCGACATCTATGTCCATGCGAGCGAACGTTTGGTCCGAGAAATATATCCTTAGCTCGTACAAGTAGAGTTGCGTAATTTGGTCTGCCATTTTGTTACTTAGGCTTTAACAGTCTCTGCATAACACAAAAAAATATTAGAAGTCCAAAATTCTTGAGCTAGCAAGGAAGGATATTTATGACACACAAATCATAGCTTACATATGCGCATATATATATAATACTATACATGTATGTACAAGGAGTCTACTTTGTCATTTCGTTTGGGTCTCGTCTGGCTTCTCCCGTCCTAATATCACTTGAAATATGGTTTAACTCAAAGCGTGTTAACCTTCACGGGAGCATATTCTTCTCCTAAATCTTGAATTTGCATGGAACCATTAGAGTTGAGTTCCACCACCTTAAACGGTCCTGCCCATCTTGTCTGTAACTTCCCCGGGAATTTATAATATTTACTATCGTAAACTAGCACCAAATCCCCTTTTTGAATCACATAGGTTTTGAGATTCTTGTCATGCCTTTCCTTACGTCTCTTCTGAATAGCTTCCAAACTTTGTTGTGCGATGAGTCTCTTTTCTTCCAGTTTGACCAGTTGTATGTACCTCTCCTTTAATGACTCTTCCTCGCCCAACCTGGCTTCGATGGCCACTCTTAATGTCGGAACTTCTTTTTCGATGGGGAAGATGGCTTCCTCGCCATATACTAGGGAGAACGGAGTGCTCTTGGTCGTCACTCGGTAGGATGTTCGATATGCCCACAAAGCTTCCAAAAGTCTCTCATCCCAGTCTCGCCTATGCACAGCTACTGTCTTAGTCAGAATCTGTTCAAGAACCTTGTTGGTGACCTCCACTTGTCCATTTGCCCTCGGGTAATATGGAGTGCTTTTTCTATGTTTGATCTTATATAATTCCATTAATTCTTCGATCAGTTCGTTGACAAAATGTGTCCCTCTATCACTCACTATCTCCAACGGGCATCCGAATCGAGTGATAATTTGTTCGTACAAAAATTTAGCAACATCAACAGCTCGGTCAGTCTTCAGAGCTTTGGCTTCCACCCACTTGGTAACGTAATCAGTACAGACCAAGATATACCTATTGGATCTTCGTCGTGAAGGAGGATCAATAAGCCCCACAAAATCAATTCCCCATTACTCAAACGGCTTAAGAGCCAACACCGGCGTAAGAGGAGAAGCATGTGCTAATGTGGGTTTGCCCATTCGTTGGCATTTGTCGCATTTCTTACAGTATGTGTGCGAGTCTTTGAACAGCGTTGGCCACCAATACCCAGCCAATAAAATCTTTCTTGCCGTCAGTTCACCAGCAAAATGCCCACCACAAGGTTCGTCATGCAAAGCCCTCAACACTAGATTTGCTTCTTCTTCCTCGAGACACCTCCGATAAATGCTCTCATGAACAAAATATCGATAGAGTTGCCCCCCAATGATGCTATGGTGCTTTGCCAATGCTAACAGTTTTTGCTTCTCTCTCTTGCTTGCTCCTGGCGGATATTTAGTAGTGCATAAGAAGTTCACCAAGTCGGCATACCAAGGTATTTTAGCTTCAACCTGGAATAGATGTCCATCAGGAGCATCGTCGGGCACACCAGAGATTGGCTCCTCATTAACAATTCGAGATAGATGGTCGGCCAATATATGCGCTTTGCCTGGTCTGGTTACCACTGTGAACTAAAATTCTTGGAGAAGTAGCATCCACCTCATCAGTCGCCCTGACAGTTCGGGTTTATTAATGATATACTTAAGGGCTTCGTGATCCACATAAAAAGTGAAATGCTTTCCCATCAGGTAATGTCGATACTTGTTCACCGCAAAGATCATCGAGAGACATTCCTTCTCCGTAGTCGTGTAGTTCCTCTCAGTGCTATTCAAATTGCGACTCGCGTAATAAATAGGATGGTCCAATTTCTTTTCATCGGCTTGGCATAGTACTGCTCCAACCGCAGTATGAGAAGCGTCGGTATGCACATGAAATTCTCTCGTCCAGTCGGGTGCTACCAAAATCGGTGCATTTATCAACCTCTCCTTGATCGAGTCGAATGCAACTTGACACTCGTCAGTCCATTGGTATTGTTGGTCCTTCCTCAAAAGATTTGTCAGTGGTGCCGCTATGGATGCAAAATTTAATATAAAACGTCGATAATAATTCGCATGGCCCAAGAATCCTCTGAGTTGCCGCAAATTTTGCGGTGGTGGAAGTTGTCCAATCTTTTCCACTTTATCCTCGTCAACCGCGATTCCTTTTTCAGAAATAACATGTCCCAGAAGCAATCCTCTTCGTACTCCAAATGTACACTTTTCAGGATTTAATGCGATGCCTTTTTCAATGCTTCTTCTTAAAATCGCTTCGATCCTCTCCATCATGTTTTCATCGTCGCCTCTGATTGCAAAGTCATCAAGAAATATCTCCATCCAATCCTGCAAGTAGTCTTGATATGCAGCTATCATTGCTCTCTGGAATGTGGCCGGTGCATTGCATAATCCAAATGGCATCACCCGATATGCGTACGTACCCCATTCTGTCGTGAAAGTAGTTTTTGATTGATCCTCTTCATGGATTTGGATCTGGTTGTACCGACTGAAACCATCCAAAAATGAGTACAATTTATGGCCAGCCACTCTGTCCAATATTTGATCAGTGAATGGCAAGGGAAAGTGATCCTTCTTCGTGCGCTCGTTCAACTTTCGATAATCTATGCAAATACGGATTTTCTTATTTTTCTTCGGAACCACTACAATTGGTGAAACCCATTCGCTGGATGCGATGGGATATATGAATCCTGCTTCCAATAATTTAGTCAATTCCAACTTGATCAATTCCGAGTAGACTGGATTTGTCCGCCTAAGTCGTTGACATATTGGTCGTGTGCCTTCTTCCAAGTCTATATAATGTTGGCAGATTCGGGGATCAATTCCTCTCAGATCACTGTATGAACATGCAAAGGCCTCGCTGAAATTTTTGAGTGTCGTTTTAATACAATCTCGTACTCTGTCTGGTAGCTCTGACCCTACACTCAAGAGCTTTTCTGGAAAAACTTCCCACTTTTCCAACTGAGCTTCTCATGAATAGTCCTTATTTCTCGATGAAACTGTGATTGGAATGTGCTCTCCGATCACGCGTGCATGGTTGGCCAGTAAATCATTGTCTTGTTCTCTTTCGATTGAACCTAATTTCTTTAATGCAACTTTTGCAATGGCTTCCGACACTTTAGTCTTACTCTTCGCTTCTTTTTTTGATTCTCGACTTCTCTTTAGAATTTCTGCTTCTAGCATTCTAACTCTTTCTCGCAACTGTTGCACTTCCATTGTCGGAGCTAACTCTAGTTTCAAATCTTCTCTTGAAGTTCCCTTTTCCAGGGATTGAGTAACTTTGTTTTTACTTGCGTCTATACTCAACATGTAACAATCAAATTCACTTGTATGCGTCAACCATCCTAGCAACTCCTGGTCGGAATCGTCGGTATAGAGCAATGGATTTTGATACTCTCCCATCTTCGTATCTTGATTCTTAAAGAGCTGCAAGTTGAACCCGTCTTGAAGCAGACTCTTGTAGGCGTCCGTGTTCAAGGAAAACCTAGCTCGTGCAATCTCGTGCCTTGCTTTCTCCTTCTCCTTCTTGTCCATCTCATCGACTATTATTGTCTTCTTCTTGTTGCTCGAGGGTGGGGATACTTGCAACTGAATTCGATCAGACTTTGGCCCTATTGAAATAAAACCTGTGCGCCAGTCATGCACACATTCGGCTTGCACCAACCATGGCCGTCCAAGTAGGATCGAGAAGGTAGCCTCTGAGGTCCTTGGTCTTACTATCAGATAATCAACCTTAAACTCTAGACCGCCCACAACTGTACTTACATTCTTCAAAAGACCCGCAGGCTTCACTTGTGTTTGATCCGCCATTCTCAAAGACATCGGCATCTCTTCCATGTGGTTAAGGCCCAAAGCTTTCATCATGAACTCAGTCATCAGGTTGACTGTGGCTCCACTATCTAATTAAGCACCAGGGACTGCATATCCTTTAATTTCAACCGTCACAGCTGGAGTGTTCGAATCAATTTGCGTCGTAATACTTTGAATGATCCCTTGGACATCCTTATCTTGTCTATTTTTTTATCTCGAGCTTTCCTCGGCTTCTTAATATATTCGTTGTAGAATTGTTTCCTATAAACAGGTGAACACTTCAGCAATGTGCCAGTGTCCAGCGTGACTTCCGTGTCAGCAAGCAACTTTACAATATCTACTTCTTCCGAACTTTGTCTTTCCTTTCTAATCTTAGGGGCTTTCAATCTTTCAGGGAATGGTGCTATGCCTGGCACAAACTCCTTGGTCACTGGTGGAAGAATCTCAATCTCTTCCCCATCCTCAAGTTCTTGCTGCTCAGCAAATCCTCCAACTTGGTTTTCTACCTCTTCACGCTCAACGATCTTCTCTTGACTCCCTTCTTCACCTTCGCCTCCTGGATTCTTCTTCGAATACTCTTGCGTTCTTGTGACTACTGCCACAGTTGGATCTTTGTGTGGTTTCTTGGCCTCGTAAGCATCCACAAAGTGCATTGACGAGCTAGAGCCTTCTTGAGGGTTCGATGTCTTGAACACTACTCCGATCGTAGGAACGTGCTCTTGAGCTCTTGATGTGGAATGCATCTGAGTATCAACATAATTCGAGGACCCTATTGGTCCTTTTTCCTTGCCGGCGGCAGCTCTTCGTTTTGGACAATCTTCATCAAAGTGGCCCTCTCCACTACAGTACCTACATAGCGGGGTATAATCAATTGGTTTCTTTTCGTTTGGACATCTAGATTGAGTATGGCCAAAGCCATGACATCTCCAGCACTAGATTGGACCATCTCTTCTTTGATCACACGCGGCTCCTCTTGAATAGTCTCCTCCTTGACCCTGAGCACCATATCCATAAGTTGGTCTGTTTTCCCAACGAGATGTAGGTGGTACACTTTGAGCGGGCAATCCCGTGTAAGGTCTTTCTCTTGTATCTCCTGATTTCATGGTCCTTTCTTCATAGGCTCTCTTGTTGTAACATCGGTCCTCTGTGTGATTTGTTCTTCCACAAAAAGTACAACGCATCCTAGGTGGCGACCTATCTGTGAATACTCTCGAGACTGTGGGGCATTCTGAAGCCAAATGGCCGTAACCGTGGCACTTTCCACACCATGTATTTGATCGAAACACTTGATTCGGGTTTGTTGTGACCTCTGGTTTTACTGTGTATATCTCCTGAGTTATTGTGGCAGCTTTTATAGCTTGCGTGACCAACTCCAATATTCGTTCTTCAGTTAGCGCAGGTTTTACCTCGACTGGCGTGCTAGTGGCGGCTACAAAAGCTGGAGTTGTTAATGTGGGACTTCCTTGACCCGGATCTTTCATCGGTATATTTCCTGGGCCTCCCATTGGCTCGTATAAGAGCTCCATCTTCCTTTGTTGGCATAATTGTACTTCCTCCCAAAGCCTCGCTTGTTCCTTAGCATCCATTAAACTCGCAGGTCTTGTCAGGCTGATATGCTGCTGTGCCATAGGATCTCTCAATCCCGAAATGAATCTTCTTTTCAATGTCTCATCGTTCGGGGCATTCGCGCCCATCTTTCTTACCAAAGTTTCCATTCTCTGAATGTAGTTATCGATGCTCTCATTGACTCCCTGTCGCAAATAGTCCATTTGTTGGGCCAATCTGTCTTGGAAGCCTTGTCGTCGAAACTTTGCCAAGAAGGCTTCCTTGAGCATTTGATAAGTTCCATGCTCTTGTGGTGTCAAATTCCCATACCAATTGGCTGCCTCATCACGGAGAATAGCCGGAAAAATTTTCAACCTTTGATCCTGGTCAACTACATCATTGGCCTCACAGGTAACCTCAAACAACTGGATAAAACTATCCGGATCTTCGTCCCAAGTACCTGAAAACTTGGTGAAGTCCCCCAAGTGAACTGAAATCCGCTGAGCCATTTCGAACAGAGGTGTGATGTTGATATCACTTCGATCCCAGAAATTTAATGCACGTGGCCTCAGGATCCCTCCTTCAAACTTCCGTACTTGACTCGCGACTCTCCTACGGGAGTACACGTTTTTGACTGATTTCTTCGAGCCAATCGAGGTCCACTCACCTGGAGGTTCCCACCTTCTCCTTTCTCTTTCAAGGGCTCTTCTCTGAGCACGTTCCTCTCTTTGAGTTTGTGTTGCTCCTGACGATGAGCTCCCCTCGCTCATGTACTAGATCGTGGGGTCCGCAAGCTCGGCCAACCTGTGGCGCTAGGCGAACCTATGGCACTCTCTTATGGAGACGTACCAAGCTTTTCCCGGCAAACGCACCAAATGTTTGGGTCTTGGGCCCACGGAAAATATGATTGTGGAAGCCTTTATTTTGCTTAACCCCTCGCAATCGATCTACTTGGATTACCTAGAGCCCACAACTATCTCGCAATGGATTCTTCTTATGGCTATACACTAGCTCATATGGCTCCCGGCAAACGCACCAAATGTTAGCGTCTTTAGCCCAAGGAAAAGATGCATATATACACTTGTATTTCACCCCAAATTACTCGAAATCGGTCCACTCGCCTTCCTCAAATGCAAATCAATACCAACTTACAATGACTTACTCTCCTGAGCGCACTTTCTCCTCACTCACACTTTCTTGTTCCACTTGCTCTATTTCTCTTCCTCTCTTTAGTTCCCTCTTCCTGTTCCCACCTTTCACCCACACACTCTTCAATATTTCTCCCTTGCACACACCTTAACACTCACTCTCTTCCTTTCTTTCTTTCTCACACACCAACTTCCTCTCTTTCTCATACACTCTTCCCCTCCTTTTCCTCCTTCACTTTCTCTTCCCCACTCCCTTCCTATCTCTCTTACACACCCTCACACATTCACTCCCGTCCACTTACACACATATACTCTTCCACTCTCTCTTTACTCTCAACCTCTTACTAACTCTCACAACTCACTCCTCCGTGACTCACAACTCATTCACCACTCACTCTCAACTCACTGACTCACATATATAGGCACTCACTTAGATAGCTACTCACTCAATCAAACACACACACTAAGGCAACTACTCGCATTTATGCAAACATGCCAAAATGCACAACATTAGCAAATCAGCCACACCTAGACAATCTCACTCAGTTACCGATGTGCCAAAATTGACATGATTTGCCTCACCAAGTACGTTGCACGTTAGATGAGCACGACCATGAATGCAAAACAAAAGATAACTACACCCCTGACCACGTAGAATATCTGATAAAAATCATAAGCCTCCCAATCTCTCGAAAGCTCTGAAGCAGGGCGATCTTCTTAGAGCAAGTTCATCTCCAGCAGGTAAGTATAAGCAGCGACCTTTTCATTTTGTTTTTGTTTTTTAAAAACAAATCTTCTTTTATTCGAACATATATAAAGGGTGAGGAGGAGCTACATCAAGCGTGAGACTTCAGCCTTGTTATATAGAATTTTCTTATCCTTTGTAGGTAGCATTGCACAATCATGTATACTGAGTGATAGATGCATTATCTCTGTGTTGGCATACAAAGCAACAGAGGAGTCATGCACAATATGGCAACAAGGCCAAATCATTTTTTCCCATGGATTATGTACAACTCAAGTGATTTTAATCACTACACAAACATTGTAAATCCCGTTTTTGGTAGAATAGACTCCATTTTGTGCAAGCCGAGGAGTCCTCGAGCTTGAGGAGTATTAGAAGTACCATCGTACCCATTTTCATAATTTTTAGACTTCGTTTGAGCCCTCAAATAAGCCCTGGAACCTAATTTTTAACTAGGCCGGACACTAGGTCTGGACAGGGCCAAAACTAGTCAAAAAACTATAAAAAGAGCTAGAGAGCTCATTTTGGGGGTTAGATTGTTTGTGAATTGAGCTTATGTAAGAGACCTTTTGATTAATGCAAAGAACTCCATTGTTCCTCTCCTTGTTCTTGCCTTATGTGCGCGTGTGTGTATGTGTGTGCATGCTTGTGTGCTTTCACTCACGCACTTGTGCCATCACTTGCTCGCGGTCTTCATACCGGTCCTCATGTCTCCACGGATTGACATTTATGAGGTGTATCTCCTCATGTTGGTACTCACCATTGTGCTAGAGTGACACCAAATTTGGCGCCGTTGCCGGGGAGAGAGCTTCGAGGACGAGCGTGTGATGGTAAGACGTCGAGTTGAGACATTGGAGTTATAGGTAACATCCTTCCTTCTCTTAATTTTTCTTCATTTTTTCCTTACTTTCGCATCACCATCATCACCATCATCATCTCCACCATCTCCGACCTCCATCTCCATCTCCACAAAAAATTTCAGTTTTTTGGTCATATTACACCCCCCACCTCATTTCCCTCATTTCATTGTGAGAGAGAGCGAGAGAGAGCTTGCATGCTATCTGTTTTTGGTGTGTTTTGAGCTTTTGTTGCAGGAACTTGCTGTACCACCTCCTCCAGTAGTGTGCGCACGTACGACAGGCTCTGCACACGTCCCGGGACGACGACCTCTGTCTGTCGCGACAGACAGAAAAACTTAAAATTTTGTGAATGCATGTTTAGCACGGTAACCTACACCATTAGGGCACTCTAAATCACTAGAAGTTTCTCAAAAATTTGCGTTTTTTCAGTCTATCGCGACAGACACCGTCTATCGCGACAGACACTGTCTATCGCGACAAACACCGTCTATCGCGACAGACAGAGACCCGCGACAGACACCGTCTATCGCGACAGACAGAGACCCACGACAGACACCGTCTATCGCGACAGACACCGTCTATCGCGACAGACCGAAATTCCACGACAGACAGCGTCTATCGCGATAGACAGCGTCTATCGCGACAGACAAAAATCCACGATAGACCCCGTCTATCGCGACAGACACCGTCTATCGCGACAGACCGAAATTCTGCGACAGACACCGTCTATCGCGACAGACCGAAATTCCGCGACAGACAGAAATCCACGATAGACCCCGTTATCGCGACAGACACCGTCTATCGCGACAGACACCGTCTATCGCGACAGACAGAAATCCGCGACAGACAGCGTCTATCGCGACAGACACTGTCTATCGCGACAGACAGCCCCCACGATAGTTTGTGTCTATCGCGACAGACATCGTCTATCGCGACAGACGGACATTTTCGGCAAAAATTAAGGGGGTAAATTTTTTGGAAATTTAGGCTAAACTTTGGGCTTAGTTGCACTCTCAAATACTCATACACTTTTTTTTTTTTAATATAAAGGAAGTTCGGCAATAGCCTACTCTCCCGGACTTGAATTAAATTAAGAAACAAAGGTACAATAGAAGGGGACTAGTGCCCACGGGACCCCCCAAATCCCACAAAGCAGGGGAAGCTTGGTTGATTCCTAGGTTGCATTACAAAGAAGGTTGATCACCCTCTCGTCGCCCTCATGCGGGACCCACTTGGGTTTGAGCTTGTTGTTGATCAAAAGGAGGACTTGATGGTGCCTGAAGGGGGGGGATTTCTTACTATTGACAATCCTCATACACTTGCAAAGGCCTTAGAAAAATGCATTAAAACCCTGAAAGGTTCTGTTTGTCTAAGTTAACCCCCTAAACCCTGAACGGTCATAACTTTTTCATACGAAATCCATTTTCTGAGCTCTAGGGCTTGTCGGAAAGCTCGTGGCATATACTACACGCCCTCAACTGTTTTTTATAAGAATAACGCGTTGATTTTCAGATAGGATATTTGGAAGTTGACACACAGAGGGGTAGAAACACCAAGGGAGCTCTAGAGGAAATTTCTAGCAATACAAAAGGGGGAACAAGGGTCATTAAAAAAGTGTCTGAAATAAATTGTCTGTCAATTGAAAGGTCTACTTGGAGCTAATCTTGAGACTGATGCACGTCTATTGAGAAGCAATTGAGAGCGTCCAAGCAAGGGTTTTGCGCAAGCTTGAGAATCAACTTCTCGAGCACTAAAGAGCAAGGTTCAACAAGAAAGGTCGGAATACTCTCAACTCCTCTTCGTCAATTCCTAGCTTAGGCTAAGAACGATTAGAAGTAGGAGTAAGTCACGGCGACGATAGGCCACTATCAAGTTGAAGCATACCTAAACTTTCAAACTCAAGCTAAGGGCATAATCCTTGTACTGTCGAGAATTTTAAAGGGAAAGAACTTAACGTGGAACGATCAACTGTAAGTGCGAAACAACATTCAAATATTCCTGACGACGTGATATCAGACAAGACCTTAAACACGATAAAATACCTAAAAAGAACCAAGCGACTAATATAAAGTAACCAGCAACGAGGTTGTACTCTGGGCAAAGAATTGGGCTACTTAGATAGGCATATGAACCTTAGATCAGGACGACATCTAGTAAGGGAGAGACAAAGCCTTAGATCTTCAGAGGCTAGTGTTAACCACACTGCTAGGTCTTGGGCCCAGTAGTTGAGCCACCACTCGTACTACCCTAGCTCTGAGACCAGTGAGTCAGAGATGTCTCAAGGCATGGAGAGACCTACGGGAAGTTCAGGTGTGCCTTACTTGTACAGGGTAGAAGGCCCTTACAAAACACAGTTGGAATACCTTAGGACCAACCGATTAGGTGCTAGCAACTATGAGGACGGCCTAGGAAGATCCGTGGTCCAGATTAAAAACCCTGACCAATCCATAGGACTAGAGCACCCAGCTGTCAAGTTTGAAAACGGTGCATACCTGGACAAAGAAGGAACCATATACGTAGTCACCAGTCACCCAGATAGGACAGATGAATTTGGGAATGTAATCTCCGAAGCGGACTTAGGTGACTTGGAACAAGGAAACATGGGTGTAGAACCTAGAACCCCTCGAGGAAAATCTGTTCTCACTAGGATTATCACACCTGAGTGGGTTCCCCAAGACAACAAGAGCATAGAGTTGCTCCTCAATCGAGAAACTGACGAAGCCTTTTGGAGGTATAAATCTAATCAGCCAATTGATATAGGAAATATCATGATCTACGAGTTTAAGGATCCTGATAGTCCAGGCAGAGTGACCTACTTAGATCACGCTTCAGAACGGATCTTTGCGGTTACGGAAAATGATAGGCGTGCTTACACTTGGAAGGGTGAATTCATTTTCCCCCAACCAAGATCAAATGTATCATATGGTCACCCTGGGGCTGGAACATCCCAAGCTCATGGAATGCAAAGGGACAGAAGTAGAGATAGACTAGAAGTAAGCTTTGCCAATCCAGTGGGCAGAGAAAGAACGAGGACGGAGATGAATAGGGTAGAACCTGAGGTGCTTAGAGCTCACAGGAACCAAAGAAATGTGGATGGATTCCCTCTGCCGAGACCTAGAGAACACGCAAGAACTCTGAGACCGACTCAGCTAGTTAAGTCCATGAAGAATTACTTTGATGGCACAGGAGATCCCTATGATCATGTGGCGGAGTTCAAGCAAGTCTTGAGAGCTGAACAAGTGGAGGATCTATTCACGCAGTACAATGCCTTCGGTCTAACCCTTAGGAACACAGCACTTACATGGTTTCAGCCATTGGATGAGCGCCAGTTCAGGAGCATAGACCAACTCCTAGAAGCATTTATTATTGAATTCTCCAAGAGTGGCATAAGACACAATACCTCCTCATTGATTCACAGCTTCAAGCAAACCCCTCAAGAGACTGTGAGACTTGCAGGAAGAAATTTAGGCAATACCTTGAAAGATGTCCTGTTTCGGAGCTACCCACATCTGCCAAACAAGTAGCCTTATTCCTTGATGGATTGCTGAGTACGAAATTGAGATCCTATGTGTATCTGAAAGACCCTAGGACTATAGAAGAGTGTGTACGCATGTGCATTGACATTGAAGATAACCTAGGGGAAGAACTAGAGCTTTCCAAAATCTACAAAGATTCAGATAGTGCATCTAGTCACTCTTCCACGCAATCCACATCAATTGAGGAACTCGCAGAGAAAGTAGCTCAGAAATTAGGGGTAACTAGTAAACAAATCCCAAGGTTTGCCCCTGTGAAAAGGTGCTACACTTGTGGTGGTGACCACATGGCGAATGTCTGCCCCATTATGGCTCAGCCCCAAGTAAATCCTAGTAGCCAGTACTGCACCATAGAACGGAGATACACCAATCACACCGCACAAGATTGCCCATACAACAAGCAGGCAGTTAGGCAACCCCACCCTCAGCCATACCCTCAGCAGGGAAGATACCAGAACCCGTACCCTCCACAACCATATGGCAGGCCACAACAAAATTTCCAACCTCAATATCAAAACCAACAAAGGCCTCAGCCTGTGCTAGCACAACAACCCCCAGCCCCAGCTAATGTGATTCCGGTAAAGTATACTACTGCAGAAGAGAACCTGAATAGAGCTATAGTCCCTGTAAGATCCTTGCTTTCTGAAAGTGACCCGAGTGACCATAGCTTTGATTCTACACATGTTGATAGTCCCCAGGCCTACTACATGCAGTCTCCTGAGCATGGTGAGTCCTATTATAGCGAAGAGACAAACGAACCTAGTTGGGAGTCAGATTACACGAACGTCATGTATGCAAACCCCAATCCTAGGCCTCAATCTAGGCAAGTAAGACCTCCATTCCCAAGAGGACCGTGCTACAGATGCCAAGGAGATCACTTCATTCGTGATTGCTCCTTACCTCCACTTACACAAAACCAGTCAGTGATGATCCAAGGCTTTTGCCAAGATTGTGGAAAAGAGCATCTCTTACGAGATTGCCCAAAGAACCCCAATAATATGCCAAAAATCACGCCCATCAACGTTATTGAGTTAGTGGTAGATTCCAGCGGAAGTATTACTTCCACTGCACCCGTACAGGTAGTCACGAGAGCTCAAGCAGTGAAGCAAAACCAAGGGGTAGGCAAGGAAAAGAGCCCAGACGCTAGCGATACTGAGAGCCAAAATAAAAAGAGAACAAGAGCTTGGAGAGATAGCCGCGAACGCATGAAAAGGCAATGGGCAAAGAAGATGAGTGAACTTGAGGAAAGTCTACGAGAAACCAAGGCTAAAATCATAGAAATCACATCTCAACCGCACTCTCACACATTCCCACCGCTACCATCCCCATCACCCTCCATCCCTCCACCCTCTAAGACACCCCACGTAACCCACCCACCACCCCAAACAGGATCAGTATTAGCTAATCCCACTCCTGAAGACATAGACATGATGCTTAAGGCATATCAGGCCAGAATCCAAGAAGGGCCAAACGTCACGGATCATGACAAGTGCTATCCCAGAGCTGACCTAGAGATAGAAAGAACCAAGCTGTGCGCGAAAATGGTCGCATTGGCTCAGACTATGTTTGAAGCCAGTCGCCTTTTCAATTACTCGGGCTCAGCCAAGACGCAATTACACTTGGATGGATTCCTAGAGAAGTTAGAGGGAATAATTGCAAGATCTGCCAAGGAAGAAAAAAATCAAGAAAAAGATAAAGCAAGCAAAAACATGAATCATCCCCCATCGGAAGTTTATGTGGCCAATTCCACTAAACCAGACAACTTCCCCTCCTTAGAAAGAATAGAGAGGCTAATTGCACAATCAGAAAAGGAACCTGCCCCTCAAAGAAAGGAAAGGGCAAGAGAACGGATAAGCAAGCCTCTTCAGGAAGCCCATGTGCCTCCTCAAGAAGCTTATCTTCCCCCCCAAAAGGCACATGAGCCCCCCTCGAAAGCTTGCGTACCTCCACAGGCTGCCTACATTCCTTCTCAGGAAGCGTATGAGCCTGTTCGGAAAAGTAATAGAATAAGTAACCCTCCCCAGGAAGCTTGTGCTCCAGCCATCTATGAGAACGAGGAGAGAGCCAACGATAGAATAAGCCCTCCTTCCCAGGTTGCTTATGCGCCTAATTCTACGGAGCCAGACACTTCTTCTTCTATGAATCAGTTTGCACCAGACTTCCTACGAGAGATTCAAGAAGACAAATGGGACAACGAAAGTGAAGTCGCCCCTCCCTTTGAACTTGTGGATGATGCACACGACCAATTCCCACAAGACATCCCATCTATTTACGGGGAACATGAGAGTACTCAATCTCACGAGAGATTGGACTTTGAGTCTAATTCTTTACAGGAACTACCCCATTTCACAGGCCCATGGGAAGCAAGGTCCACCTGCATGAGAGCACCTACAGTCATGGTAAGGAACGAAGATTCAGTCATACCTAGGAACACAGAGGTAGTGAAGAACACTAACGTGCAGTGTAACCTCAAGTTAGAAGAGCTACTCAAGGTTAGACCTGAATTATGGAAACATGTAGCCAAACAAGTACCAGAGATAGCAAAACCTCGTTCCCAGGTAGGATCCCATAGGACAGTGCCAGAAATTCCCTTGGATAAGATAGGAGATATGTGTGAAGGTGAAGAAGGGAACACCTATCTTCCCATCACCTACCAGGAGTACACCACCAAGGCAATTTTGGACTCAGGTGCAGGAGTTGCAATTGCCACCACCTCCTTATGGAAGCGTTGGGGCAAGCCAACACTCAGGCCAACGAGAATGAAATTGCAGATGGCCGATGGTCATATTGAAAGACCCTTGGGATTGCTAGAAGGCATAACTCTCACCACATGTGGTGTTGAGTTCGAGCATAGCTTTGCTATATGTGACTTCAGCAAAAATCATGCCTATGAGATGATTTTGGGAAGACCCTTTATGCGACAATTGCAAGTGGTACAGGATTGGGGGACCAATTCTTTGTACCTGCAACACTTAGGTGTTACGACCAAAGTCAATCTCAAGGATTATTCTCATAGAGATGTCCCTCCTATCCAATGGAATCCCATCCATAGATCCAAAGATGATACAAAATCAGTGCATTCCATAGGGTCAGGATCCTCATGGATGCATGAAGACACCCACTTATGGATGTGCAAAGTAGTAGTAGAGGAAGAGAAGAGAGAAAAGGCCAGAGAAATAGGTGCAAACGAAACCCATAGACCCATTCCAGACCCAGCCTATGCACCTGTAGTTTTTCCAGACGAGGAATTTGAACCCCATGGCTGGGCAGAAATTTTAGCAACAATGGATGTAGCCATCAATGAAGAACAATGGACACCTCACTGTGATGAGGATGGCTATGACATTTCAGTCTTCTCCATAGAGCCAATCACGGGAGAGGTAGTTCTAGAAGAATGCGAACCTAGCCCTGATGCATTTGAGGATGCAAGTGACTCCGACCTAGAGTCAATCATTATGGACCCACCATTTGCATCAGATGAAGAATACTTCCATGAAGTAGAATTTCAACCCCAGAGGCATGGAGAGCTTACAAACGATGTAAGATTAGCAACACAGGTGACCCAGAAGGAAGAAGGGAAGAAACGAAAGAAGAGAGAAGCCTCACCAGAAGAGGAAGAATCTTTGTTTGAGGTCCCAGAAAATTTTAAGAAGTATGAGATAGATGACAGGAGAGTCATGATAAGAATGCCTAAACGAGAGGCACAATCAGAAGAGGCCTATGATAACAAAGAAACCACCAAGAAAATAGTAGTGGCCCTAGAAGAAGGAGAGGAGAGATGCACGTACATAGGTCATGACCTAACATAGGAAGAAGAGCACGAATTGATTGCCTTGCTAAGAGAATACAGAGATGTATTCGCTTGGAGTTACAAGGATTTGAAAGGTGTCGACCCTGATATATGCTCACACACTATCCCCATGACCTCATATGCCAAACCCTCTAAGCAAAAGCCTTATACATATAACGATAATTACGCTGCTAAGATCAAGGAAGAGATAGATAGACTGGTCGAAGCTGGATTTATCTATGAAATTGAGCACACTGAGTGGGTATCACCCATCGTAGTGGTGCCCAAGAAGAATGGCAAACTGCGCGTGTGCATTAACTTGAAGAAGGTTAATGCAGCCACTATTCGAGATAACTATCCGCTTCCCATCACAGAACATCTCTTAGAAAGAGTGGCAAGCAAGGAAGTGTACAGCTTGCTTGATGGATTTTCGGGCTACAATCAAGTAGCCATAGCTCCAGAGGATCAGCATAAGACAGCCTTTGCCACAGAATGGGGCATTTTTGCTTTTAGAGTAATGCCATTTGGGCTTACCAATGCACCAGCTACCTTCCAGAGGCTGATGTGCCATGTGTTTAAGGAGTTCCTGAGGAAGAGTTTAGAAGTCTATGTTGATGATCTTTGTGCTCATTCCAATATTAGACAAACCCATATTCCTGAACTCAGACAAATCTTTGACAAATGTAGAGAATATCAGGTCTGCCTGAACCCAGAAAAATGTGTTTTTATGGTCAGGCAAGGCAAGATTCTAGGACACATAGTGTCAAAGAATGGCATATCTACCGACGAAGAAAAAGTGAGAGCCATAGCAGAGCTACCTAGGCCAAAGAATGTCAAGGAAGTACAAGCTTTCATGGGGCATTGTGGTTATTACCGACGATTTATACACATGTATGCTGTCATTGCAAAGCCCATGTACGGACTTCTGACTAATTTTGAGTGGACGGATGAATGTGAGAATTCCTTCCAGGAGCTTAAACGAAGATTATGTTCAGCACCAATCTTGACCACACCAGATTGGAATAAGCCATTCCATGTTCATGTGGATGCATCCAATTATGCTATTGGATGTGTGCTTGCACAACCTACTGGTGAAGGTAATATGGATCTTCCAATTGCCTATGCCAGTAGACAATTGAATGCGGCTGAACGGAATTACACCACTACGGAGAGAGAAGGCTTAGGCATGGTATATGCAGTTAAGAAATTTAGACACTATTTGCTTGCAAATAAGTTTAAATTTTTTACTGATCATCAGGCATTGCTATACCTTGTAAACAAGCCATGCAATACAGGAAGGTTAGTGAGATGGTTTCTCTTGCTAATGGAATATGATTTTGAGGTTGTGGTAAGGAAAGGGAGGACCCATTTGAGAGCTGATCATCTTTCTAGGCTCACATCGGGAGAAGCCCCACAAGGAGTATCAGATGACCTTCCTGATGCTTACTTGTTTAATCTGGAAGTGGTGCCGCAGTGGGCTAAGCCATTGGTACCAGTATTGACATATGGGCCTAATCATCCAGTGATAAACACACGGAATAGAGAGGTTGTAAAAGCCCAAAAGTACCACATCATGGCAGGAAGCATGTACAAGCACACAGATCAAGGGATCTTGGCTTGTTGCGTAGAAGAGGATGAGTACGCTAAATGGTTGCAATTAGCACATGTAGGTGCGTTAGAGCAACACCATTCAAAGCAACGAACTTTACAGACTCTAAAGAGATTCGGAGTGCATTGGCCAACTATGGAAGCGGATGTGCAAAAGTTGTGCAAGGAATGCCCAATCTGTTGCACTAAACCACCAGTGGAACACGCCACTCTTTATCAAGTATCCATTGTGCCAGATTGGAGTGAACCTCTAGTATCCTTCCTGAGGACAAACACATTCCCTCCAGACATGACTCTGGCTAGGAAAAGGAGTTTAGAACAAGAAGCCCAGGATTATTCACTCATTGGTGATAATCTATATAAGCGTGGTAAAGATGGTTACCTGAGGCTATGTGTCCATGAAAGTGAGTATCTTAAGATCTTAGAAACTGCTCACCAAGGTGTAGCAGGAGGACACTTTGGACCGGATCGGGTGATCAAGGCAATACTATTTGCGGGTTTCTGGTGGCCTACCCTTCACATGGATGCACATACCTATGTGAAACGGTGTGATGTCTGTCAGAGGACTCAGTATCCTATACGCAAAGATGAGATGCCACTGAAACCTATGATGGGTGGACGTGCATTCTCTAAGTGGGGAATAGACTTCGTAGGTCCTATTAATCCCCCAGCTAAAGGTTCTCATGCGGAATACATCATTGTGGCCACAATATCTCACCAAGTGGGTAGAGGTAAAGGCTACGACAAAGAACGATCCTCAAACAACTCCTAAATTCTTGTTTGAGAATGTGTTCACAAGATATGGGCTACCTATAGAGCTTGTAAGTGATAGAGGCACTCACTTCTTGAACGAAGTGATTGAAAATTTACTCCAAGAATTCTTGGTAATACACAAGAAGTCTGCCCCCTATCACCCTCAAGCTAATGGGCAAGCTTAGAGCACTAATAAGATCTTATGCAATGTACTGACGAAATTAGTGAACACTAAACGCTCTGATTGGGACAAACAGCTACACCATGCTGTTTGGGCATACCGAGTTGCCTACAAAACGGTACTCCAAGCCACCCCCTTTCAGATGGTATTCGGCCAAAACGCTGTACTACCCTTGGACTTCCTGATTCCTACATTGAGAGTAGCACAAGAGCACGAATGGACAGGTCATGAGCTCTCCTCTAGGATCTTTGACCTTGAACGATTAGGAGAAACAAGACTGAGAGCAGCTGCAGGAATATATGCAGCCAAGAAGAGACAGAAGGCATATTTCGATGCCCATGTGAAGGATAAGGGCTTGAAAGCAGGAGATCTAGTTTTAGTCTATACACTGAAACAACACGCAAGGAAGCTAGAAAAGAGAGGCTACGGACCTATGATTATCAATAGGATCTCCACGAGTGGAGCAGTACAATTAGCCACGTTAGAAGGTGATATTCTCCCAAACTATATTAGCGGTTGCAGAGTCAAGTTGTATCAGGAACCCCTCACGGAGGAAATGCTCAGCCGACTCAACACTGCTAAGAAACGCAAAGAGGAAGAAAAGCGAATTCGAGAAGAAGCTCAAGCAGAAGCTTTAGAACGCATCAGAAGGATGAAGTTACGAAGGCAAGGTAGAGATCAGCCTAGAACAAATGACTATGCAGATCAAGGATATCCTATGGCCATGTGTGAAGTCGCAGGAACAAGCTCGCATAGGATAATTGATCGACGTCCTTTCATAACCCTAGATATAGGACAAGGAAAGAGTGCAAGGACCGTAAGAGCCTTGATTGACTCAGGTGCAGCCACTAGTGCTGTTAAATTATCTTACTGTCAAGAGTTGCAATTAATTGTCAATCCTGTGGAAGCGTATCTCATAGGATTGGGAGGCGTGGAAACCTCTTGCATGGGCGAGGTGGAACTTCCCCTCTATATTCATGATGAGGCTATAACAGTTAAAGTACTAGTGTGTCAAGACGAGGATCTCACTGAACCTCTTGTCTTGGGTCAAGATTGGATCTATGACCAAGCAGTCAACTTAAACTTAAGAAGTGGACTTCTTCAGGTTTGGGTCAATCATAGTCGAATTACAGTAGAGTTAGATAATGGAGCACTCAAGGAACTAAGAAAGGCACAGACTCCTGGTCCTTCCAGGAATACACATGAAGATGACCATGTTGTTCTTGTCCAAAACTATGTGTTGCAGAGGAATGATATTCGCAAAAAAGGAGTCAGGGATGCAAAGGAACTCCCTTCTTTTCCAAAGGCCAGAAGGAGGCAACAACCAAAGGTGGATCAAAGGCAGAAGAAGCAGAGTACTACCTATGTCCGAGATCCAAAGTACCTGTGCAGCAAAATGTCCCAGCAAGTGAAACAAGTGTGGGTGCGGAAATGCGAACACCCGGTTGCACTCAAGCCAACCACACGGGCAAAGCCTCTTATTAGTAATCAACAACACGACACTAATAAGAAGTCTTTCGGAAATTCTTCTGCTAACGTGAAATCTATTTGGGTGCCCAAGAAGTCGATGAAGGCTAGCCCACAATCAAGACAAATTTGGGTGCCTAAGGCTTGCTTGCGGGCGCAAATAGCTACGCCGAAGCCACAACCTATACAGCATAAACCATTCACTCGCACAACCGGCATCCACTCGTTTTCAACACTCACGAACACACCAAGGCCCATGAGCACGAACAGAATCATTTGTAAATGGGTCCCTAAAAGGCCTCATGTTCAATCTGATACACCTATAATGTTCTCTAGCGTCTCTATGAAACCAAAAGAAAAACCAATCCACTGCATTTGGCAGCTTAAGACTTGTAGTAAACCCCCCGACCCCAATTTGTAAATTCACCCCCACTTACTAACTGCATTAGTCTCCTAGGAATACCCAAGCATTAACTACACCCACTGTCTTCGTGCACTTACTAACCACTAACTCACCATCTACCTCATGTTAATGTTGTAACGGGGACAACAAAGGATTTATTCTGTCCATTACGATGTTAACACATGATTCTATATTCTCACAGAATCAGAAGGCAAGCAGTAAAATGGCAGAAGCGACAGGTTCGGGCTCACAAGTAGGGATACTTACTGCAGGAATTGATGTGGATAGTCTACCTGTGGATGTGCCACCAACTGAACGACCAGTGGAGCTGCAGCACCTTCAGCAAATCCCGGTGCCGGATCCACCCACAGGGATCACAGAAAGAGTCCACGCCAATTCTCATTGGTTCAATGGCATGCCAGGTCCATTAGGAGAGGCCAAGTATATATGGGAGTCTAAGTGCGAGTATGACAGATCATGGGTGCGATTCCAATTTTTCTCCAAGGAGTTCGAGACTTTACAGAACACCGAGGATCTCCAGACCATATGGCAACGAGCAGGGCTGGCAGAATACTTTGAAGCCCCACTACCTAAACCCGATCTCCTCCGATGTTACTATTTGGTCTCCACATTACAAGCTAATGAAGAAAAGGACAAACCCGGATCATTTGTTCTTCCCTCATTGCTGGGCAACAACGAGTTAAAGAGGTTTGAACTTACTGTGGAGTTGGTAAGCGATGCTTTGAATATGCACGGCACGCATGTACCCTCTGAAAAGGATGCTCTTGTTCCCACTAACATGAAGGATAGGAAACTATTGAAGCTTAAAGACATGGCAGCACTCACCCCGAATGTGTCCATCCCTCTCCGCATGTGCATGCAACATTTCGCCTTTCCCGGCCAAGACCGATTCACACAACCACACAAGAGGATCTGGTTCGCTCTCTACTTAGCGGAAGCAGGTGCGTTACCCATTAAGCTACCGGTATGGATTATAGATCAATTGTATGAAGCAAACAAACGGTCTTCTAGGAAATTAGTGGTGAATGGATGCTGTGCAATCACACGCATCATTTACCGGTGCCTAGCGTACGATGTCCCCATTGAACGTGCCTTAACTTGGGCACAATTACAAATGTTTAAAAGGCTCAAGACGTCCACACATCAATCCAAGCGCATGAGGGGTGCGATCCCTTGTGTCCAGACAAGGGAAGTTCTAACTACTCCTGAGGTATCGCCACGAAGGGAGGCCACTGTACCTCCCTTTACCATTAGGATACCCAGGTCGGGATCTGACACTACGACACAAGCTACCCCATCGGCTCCTCCTGTTCCACCTGAATTCAAATTTGCTGCCACTGGAGATGCTGAAGGAATGGACCCCCAGGACTTTGAAGCATTCCTACAAAGTACACAATTCTCCGATGTGGAGTTTTATTCAGAGGCAGAGGAACAAGGCACATCCTCACGAAGAAGAAGAAAGTCTACAGACGGTCGACATGTACATTGGAGTGACGCTCAGCAAGGTCAACAACAAGGACACCTAGAAGAAGAAGGAGCGTATGAAGAGGAGACCACTGAAGCCCCAGCCTATACCGCAGAACTTCGAAGGCTGTATCAGATTATGGAAAGAGTGCGATCGCAACAACTACTCACCGAACAGAGTAGCAGAGTACTCATGACTCAGTTGTTGGAAGAAGCAGGAGTTGACTCAGAGTATAGGGAAGGTCTCTTATTGATGGCAGAAACATATGGGGTAGTGGAAGTAGTGCGCACTGCCATTCAGAGGTCTCCAGTTCAATATGACCCACGAAGGTTCCAGACACAACCACGCTCAGGGAAGAATATCCAGATTCCCATTACAGTTGCAGAAGAGCCAACTATTACATCTGAACCTATCAGGACAACCTCCCAAGCAACCGAAACGGCTAGCCAACAGCACCCAGTCACCCATGAGGAGTCCACCGAACCACTACCACCCACACCCCCACCATCACCTCCTAGAGCAGAAACAGTGGAAATCACCTCGACCACTCAACCCACCGACCCAACCTTCATCTTCCGTACTCCCATCTCTAGTTCCACCCTATTCTCTACCACTGATAACCCAATCTTTGAAGCAACCCCCATCACTACACAATCCACCGAACCGCTCCTAGAGCCTACCCTAGGGCAACCATCACCCATGCCCTCAGCCATAGGTCATCCTGACCCTAGATCCACATTCATGGGTTTCCCTGCTACCACGCAACCCTTCCAGCCCCCCTCAAATTTACGACCTCAACCCCCGACCTCTCTCTCTCCATTTCTACAATCCCTCCATGACCTCCTTGCTAGAGCTTTTCAACCAGGGTCTCAACCATTTCCTGTCTTTTCAGCTCCCCACCCCACTTCGCATCTATTCACCACTTCCACACACACACCACCTACCATCCCAATGTATATGGCAGACCCCACACTCACACCCACTCCTGAAGGTATGGACATTTCACCACCCACGGCACCTCCCCCCATGATTTCACCTCCTCCCATTCCCCCTCCACCAATTTCACTCACACACACAACTTCCGTAGACACATCATTCACTGTTTCCCTTCCCCAATTCCCTTCCCATGCATCTCCCACTGTAAACACCACCCACTCATCTATAGGAAATGCATTGGACACCATGTTGGCTTGTATATCAAATTTAAGGACAGATTACATTCAGCTCCAGCAACAAAACGAACGCCTGCACGAGCACTCAGAGACACTACAGCACCGCCTTGCGGCACTAGAAGCGGAAAATGCTCGCCTCCACACACAATTCCAAACTCTCCAAGAAGCTCATGGCATATTGGAGGTACAGTTACAGAACGTAGATCAGGAAGCGGTGCAGGTGGTAGAAGGTCACCTACGGACACAGCTGGACCGCAACTCAAAACTTCAGCGAAATATGGCACTACTCAAACGCCATCTTGCGGCTGCTGAGGAAGAGAATAGACGCCTGCAAATACAAAATCAAGAGAACCTGGAGGCAGCTATTGAGAGCACACCGGGGGCACCCATCAGCCCATCCAAGTTTCAAGCAGTGACCCCCGATAATATCAAGATCATATTGGAAGACTATGCCATGCTGCTTGAAGCACATGATAAACTATCGGAGGAACTGGGACAATTGAAGCAGGAACACCAACAAGGACCAACATCAGCCTCTCCAACCACCCCCTCCGCGGCTTCACTTCTCACAGACGCAGAGGCCATAAAAGATCTCCAGAAACAGGTCACTGAATTGCAAACACGCCTACTACAATATGAGAGACCATCTTCCCCTCCAGAGGCTCCCACGGACGAAGAAGTTGTGCAAATTCCTGTGGAACAAACGTTTGACGAAGAATACGATCCGCAACCATTCCCAGGAGGCCAACAAACAGAAGAAGCGCAGGACACATTCGAGGCACCACGGCCCCCATGGCTACGTCAAGTGGAGGAAATCGGGAGTTCGCACGAAGAGCGCACAGTAGTGCAAAATCAGGCCATGAGGGTCATAGAGGAAACTGTGTTACAATCGGCTTACTTTAAGAACCTGTCATCGAGACGCCTGATCCTCTCATCTGAACTCCAATATAGGCCGTATTATATTATCTTGGCTGATTATAATGCAGAAATACAAAGAGTCACGGGTCAGATTCCTACCTTTGCGACCCAATTTCAACCCGAAGACCTTCCTCCAGAGGTGCAAAAAGGCAAAATTCGTCAACCCACATGGCGGCAGAAACTTCTAGAGACATATCCAGAAATGCTACGCACATGGAACAACGCGCCTTTACACCTCCTGTACAATCCATGCTACGGTCCAGTCCCACGCCGCAGGTCTTGGAAGGCATTCAATATCAAGGTACAGAACAACGCGCAATGCAAGGAATGGCTGAACTACCTGTACATTGCGCCACCACAGGGACCACCGTCGGTAGCATATATGATGGGAACCATTCACCACTGGATGCCGCGCTTGAAGCCCATGCAAGATGTAGCAGCGCAAATGATGCTTAAAATCTTAGATATGATGCAAGTAGTCCTGAAGACCTTTAGAAATGCAGCCGCACCACAGGTACGTCTCCCGGGGTTTAGCAATGGAAATTACGACTTGGTGTATGACATGAGCACCACCCCCAGTATTCGTGTGGCTTACGCTTGGCATGCACGCATCAAATACCCCCCTGCCTGCTACAAACAGACCTTCGAAGAAATGTTCAGATCAGGTTTCTGGGAGTATCACTCGGAGATTTTCGCACCAAAGCCAACACATCTGCTCCAACTGTTTGCTTGTGAACAAGCAATGTACTCAGAGTACTACACCACCCCGCAACCAGAGACCCCTGGTGCAATAAATTGGGATGCATTGGAAGCTGATCTAGCAAGAGGCTTAAGGATAGGAGAACATGAACTGGCCACCAATGTCATCCAATATTACATCGACCACCCGAGAGAACAAAGGTCTGTCAGGGGCGACAGACGCTAGGAAGGGGGGAGTGTTGGCATACAAAGCAACAGAGGAGTCATGCACAATACGGCAACAAGGCCAAATCATTTTTTCCCATGGATTATGTACAACTCAAGTGATTTTAATCACTACACAAACATTGTAAATCCCGTTTTTGGTAGAATAGACTCCATTTTGTGCAAGCCGAGGAGTCCTCGAGCTTGAGGAGTATTAGAAGTACCATCGTACCAATTTTCATAATTTTTAGACTTCGTTTGAGCCCTCAAATAAGCCCTGGAACCTAATTTTTAACTAGGCCGGACACTAGGTCTGGACAGGGCCAAAACTAGTCAAAAAACTATAAAAAGAGCTAGAGAGCTCATTTTGGGGGTTAGATTGTTTGTGAATTGAGCTTATGTAAGAGACCTTTTGATTAATGCAAAGAACTCCATTGTTCCTCTCCTTGTTCTTGCCTTATGTGCGCGTGTGTGTATGTGTGTGCATGCTTGTGTGCTTTCACTCACGCACTTGTGCCATCACTTGCTCGCGGTCTTCATACCGGTCCTCACGTCTCCACGGATTGACATTTATGAGGTGTATCTCCTCATGTTGGTACTCACCATTGTGCTAGAGTGACACTCTGCTTCACTCATGCAGCTCCTATTCATGATTTGCCTAAAAATTATGAAAAAAGGATGCGTGCAATATCAGCTATGGATTAGGCTAGAAGCGATATGAAATTGAGAAACTAAGAGAGGATTCATGTGATAAATAGAAGGATAAACTTTAAGATGACTTCCGAAGGGATAATGAGGGTTCCTAAGGGAATGTTTCCGTGAAGGTCATGTCGATATCCACTATCTGCTCCCTACATAACTCAAATAGCAAATTGGATCGCTTATCAATACTCCTCATTTCAAAGAACATGCTCTCCTACAGCAACAGACTCTCGTCCATCCAAAAATTCTTAATTTATTACGGCCAGCATTAAAGCATACATACCTCGGAAATTTTTTGTTTATCACTGAATCAGCAAAGAAATTATGTCCGATTCGATTGCTACAAGGTTCTATACATCAATCCACATCTCTGTTGGCTACCTGCACCTGCACACGAAGAGGCCCTTCCAATCACCTAGAACCAATCATGTTGCCTTCCAAAATGGTATGAGATCTACCACCATGACTTAACATCACCCACTGTTCCAAATACACCCAACCACTGTTTCACCGTGCATAACAGTCTCGTACCTCCCATTCCGGAGCCTTCCTATTTGCATGGTCACAAGCTACCGGCAAAGCACATACTCGTAAGAAACATCCTGCAAACAGAACACAGATTCACCAAAGATCCTCCAGCGATTATCATCAACATTTGGTAAAGATCAGGAAGTAGTCGTTTTGATCAAGTTTCCCTGAAGATTTCCTCCAGATGACTTATGCTGAGGTCAACCATCTCATCATATATAAACCCCATCAGCATCGGCAAGCTTCTCAATGCCAGCCTCCAAAAGCAGCACGCGAGAACTGATCAAAGACCATTTCTTTGGTGTTTGCTCTCACAACCAGTCGAGGATGACGCTGCCGTTTCTTCACATTACTCCGAAACTTTTCAGCTATAGGATTAGCTCCTGCAGTTACATTCAGCAGACCCCCTCGAATCAGCTCTCTAGCCAACTCCCCGGTTGTTGTGGTGCCATCCCCCCTTTCCGCTTCTGCCCAGGAGACACCCGACAGCCAAGGGAGAGTTCCCCCCCCCCCCCTTTTTCAGAAGGTGAACAAAACCCCGAAGATGACGCACCAACTGAACCTCCTCCCTTTCTCTGTTGCCTCCTGTATTGACCTTCCAGCCACCGAGAATGCCTGTCGTCCCTGTCGAGGAGCACAATGACACACTCCCCCAGAATGTCCTTATGGCCTGCAGAGAACAGGACAGAAGCGCGAGCAAAATGCCTCCCCCCGGTCATAAAAGAACTCCCCTTTCTCGTCAGAGAGCTTCCCTCTCTAGCCGTGACCCCCCCCCCATGCGTGCCTGTACAGATCCAAACAAAAAAGAGAAACTTCCCCCCCCCTTTTCCGTTTCGCTCGTCAGACCTGCAAAAAACGGATCTGCCAAATAAGAAGCTCACTGCGCATATTACGGTAGTTGGCAGCACAATCAATTACATTGACACCTAGAAGGTCAAGAACAGTGTGCAATTGCTAGGCAATCATATTTGAAATGTGCCTACTACCAGCTCATCTCATGATATTCAGTCTATGTATAAACACAAGAAAGATTTGCATTATCTGGATCACGACCTCTAACATTTATGAAAGGCCTTCTGATTATTCTGGATGATGCAAATTCAGAAACTCTTTTTTTTTTTCTTGCCAAATGAAATTAGTCTCTCTTGATGAGCCATTGGTTTTTTGTGGGCTCCAACATCCTTTGATATTGGATTGTGGTTCTCAGATATGACTTGAATCAAGTAGGCCAAGTAAAACATGTGCCCCACCATCATTAAGAATAATTTCTGCTAGTAGCGGTCTCAGCATTATCTGTCATTGCCTCATGAGACTAGGACCTGCTTGTCCACTCCATGCTACTGCCCCACCACCCATAGTAGCTGCAGCCTACGCATAGTGCTCAAGAGCAGGAGGAAAATTTCCCTGTAGTCTGTATGGAAATCCAGGATACCAAATGATTCCTGCAATCTCTGTAAAAGTATCTATGGAACCAAGATTTCAAATGGTAGTTGTTTCATTTGAGATCACTCCCTTGTTACCAAAAGCAATTGCTATATGAGTTGCATCAATATCACTGGTTGACTCACGAACCATATAGCATATGACTGCATGCAACTAAAGACTAAAAAGAAGAACACAAGGATACACGAGAGAATCTCTTCCATTTCTTCTGTGATAAGAAGGCTCAAATTTCATAAGGTATGCCTGAGGGTCTTCAATAGTATACCACTGATTTCCAATATTTGCACTTAGAGAAGATGCACAACCGCCATCTCTTGCAACCACAAGATTGAACCATAGAAAGTCTTTTTTTATTACTGAATAAAGTCGGGGTCTCTCGACTTGTTCATTAAGTTCTCGAACAACCAAGATGTGCATCACACCCGCTTGTGCTCCCATTCTTCCATTGATTGAAGACATTGATGTGTTCTGCTGTGGGTACATCATCCGATCTCCTTTCATTGCACTAAAAGCAAAAAATACGGTGACTAAAATTCATATAGCCACACATGGTGCACGCCCAATGAATTGTTTATACCATGTTGTAAAGGTCATCTTCCATAGTACTCTGAGACAAACCTTTCACTACAAGAGTCACAGAGGGTGCCACATGAGACTGATCATAAGTGATGGCTTTCCTCCTGATCTCATCTCCACGAGGAATAATGTGACCATCTTGATACTACCCCAAACTGACTTGGACTATAAGTATCTATTTTTGTTTCTCTTGGATTAGTTTTTGCTGAGTTTTTCCTGTTGGTATGAGGAAGCCTAACGCCAAAAGCACCATTTTAAAAGAGGTTGTTTCTGAAGAAGGACATATAGCGTTGAGAGCAAGTGCTACTCATTCTTGGCACAGAGAGTTTTGTGCTATCATGAGCATCCCTTTCAGTGAACATGTTCTGGTTTGATATGCCATCATCCATGCTTGCTCCATCAGTAGACTGAGCATTTACCTCGATTGTTAAGGTTAAATTGCCTTGCAAACTTTGTTTTGCCATTTTCTGTTATACTCAAATGATCGGTCTTTAGTAAGTTCTTCTCAGCTTGCAATGAAGCTTTATCTACAGGTCTACCATTATTTTCCATACTATGCAATTTGGAGATAGGTTGTATTGGAACAGAAGGTTCCTCTCAAGTCTGGTGAATTTTTTCTGTCCTTTCTTTCTACGTTGGAGGGTTCCCAAATACCACCAGAACCACCATGTCAGTAGCAAGGGCTGCAAAGCACTACACCACTGATTGATGCTCATCTTTCTTAGACATCCCATGATTTTCTTAAGCATTCCCTTGCCAAATACAAACATATTAGTGCATAAAAACCAACCATTTTGTGGGCTAACAGTATGTGTATGCATGTATCTATGCATATGCATGTAAGTTTGTATGTATGCATATGCATTGTGTATGCATATGTATGCATGTATGTGTATGTCTCTCTATGTGTGTGTATGCATATATGTGTGTATGTGTGTGTGTATGTGTGTGTGTGTGTATGTGTGTATGTATATGTGTGTATGCGTGTGTATGTGTCTATATGCATGTAAGCATGTATGTATGCATATGCATGTGACTTATGTATGCATATGCATGTATGTGTGTGTATCTATATATATGTGTCTGTATGCATGTGTATGTGTGTGTGTAAATGTGTGTGGATGTGTGTGTGTGTGTAAGTGTGTGTGTCTATGTGTGTGTGTATATGTGTGTGTATGTGTGTGTGTGTCTATGTGTGTGTAAATGTGTCTAGATGTGTGTGTGTAAGTGTGTATGAGTTTATGAGTGTGTATGTGTTTATGTGTGTCTGTATGTGTCTATGTGTGTATGTGTATGCATGTATGTATGCATATGTATGCATATGTGTGTGTATGTGTGTGTATGTGTGTGTATGTGTCTATGTGTATGCATTTAAGTATGTATGTATGCATATGCATATGCAGTATGTGTGTATGTGTCTATGTGTGTGTATGTGTCTATGTGTGTGTATGTGTCTATGTGTGTGTATGTGTATGCATGTATCTATGCATATGCATGTGCATTATGTATGCATATGTGTGTGTATGCATGTAAGTATGTATGTATGAATACGCATTATGTATGCATATGTATGCATGTGTGTGTATGTCTCTCTATGTGTGTGTATGCATATATCTGTTTGTGTGTGTATGCATGTGTATGTGTGTGTATGTGTGTGTATGCATATAAGCATTTATGTATGCATATGCATGTGCATTATGTATGCATATGTATGCATGTGTGTGTATGTGTGTGTATGCATGTAAGTATGTATGTATGCATATGCATATGCATTATGTATGCATATGCATATGCATTATGTATGCATATGCATATGCATTATGTATGCATATGCATATGCATTATGTATGCATATGCATATGCACTATGGATGCATATGCATATGCATTATGTATGCACATGCATTGTGTATGCATGTATGTGTATATATTACTACGTGTGTGTGCATATATATGTGTGTATGTGTATGTGTGTATGTGTGTATGTGTGTATGTGTGTATGTGTGTATGTGTGTATGTGTGTATGCATGTGTATGCGTATGTGTGTGTATGCATGTAAGTATGTATGTATGCATATGTATAATTGTATGTGTATGTGTGTATGTATGTCTCTTTACGTGTGTGTGTGTATGCATATATGTGTGTGTATGTGTATGTGTGTATGTGTGTATGCATGTGTATGTGTGTGTATGAATTTAAGCATGTATGTATGCATATGCATGTGCATTATGTATGTATATGCATGTGTATTATGTATGCATATATGTAGCTCAAGCGTAAGCACCACCTCCTTTACTTGTCAATCCGCGGAGACATGAGGACCGGTATGAAGACCACGAGGAAGTGAAGGCACAAGTGTGTGAGTGAAAGCACATGAGCATGCACACACATACACACACACACACACACACACAAAGCAAGATCAAAGCAAGGAACAATGGAAAGCTTCTATTGCAAATGAGTTCTCTTACAAAGCTCTATTCTCTAATAAGCTAACCCCAAAAATGATCTCTCTAGCTCTTTTTATAGTTTTTTGACTAATTTTGGCCCTGTCCAGACCTAGTGTCCGGCCTAGTTAAAAATTAGGTTCTAGGGCTTATTTGAGGGCTCAAATGAAGTATAAAAATTATGAAAATTGATAGGATGATACTTCTAATACTCCTCAAGCTCGAGGACTCCTCGGCTTGAACAAAATGGAGTTACAAAAATAGAAAATGGTATTACAATGGTTTTTAGTGATGAAAATCACTATTTTTATAGGGATTTCTTCTAAAAATTTGACATACACTTCTTGGAGCTCCCTACTTTCTCCTTCTTCTTGTGTGTCCACCTCTTTGATGTGCTCCTGTGCTTTGTCCTTGACCTTCAGCCTCAACACTCCCCCCCCCTCTGGAGTCTATTGTCCCTGACAAACCCTTGTTGTAATGGTTGTTCCATGTAGTGCTTTGAGAGGTAGTGTCTGTTTGGTAGGAACAAGACCCATCTACCTTCCAAATGTGGCAGGGTTGGTTGTCCGGTTCTTCATTTTTCACTAAAAGCCTTTGGAAGTTGTTGTCCCTTAGTATGTGCTCCTTCCTTCGATTTTAGCATGATTGGGTCGGTGTGAGTCTCCATTGATGACGTCAGATTGTCCAAAGATGATGTTCATAGTAGTCATGCCAAGTGCTCATAACCCATAATGGATGTTGGGTAAGTTTGTTCATGCATGGGTTGAGGAAAATATGTGCCTTGTGCACGGCCTTGTGATGTAGCCCTATACATGCTTACTTGGAAAATGCATTGGAAGAAGTATGGTGCAAAAATTGGGGTCTTGAGCTAAGTGCTCAAGGGTATGCCGACGAAGAGGTTTTCTAATCTATCATGGTTATGGTGTTGCCAAGGTAAAAGATACTTACCGTGGTGAAGCATCGATCGATGTTTATCTCATCCTGTTGTGCTCCCGACATTTGTGATGGACATTGTTGATGAATGTCCGTGTTGAGGATCCACTGATGAAATTCTTTGAGTGCGTGGTCCTGTCTGCTCTCTTCAAAGCAACATTTGCCAAATACTGAGAATTGAATTTCTTTATATTCCTTGACAAACGACATTGGGCAACTACACCAAGCTTAGTTTCACATATTCTCTTTAGTTCACCATAAGCAGGAGTCTTCTCATCCAGTATACATACAAAGATTTGTAGGGTACTAGAACTACCCCTTGCAAATATCTCCCTGGATGCTCTCGTACATGCAGTAGTTAAGCATCACTTCAAGTTGTGAACCTTAAAGCTCTTCACTCCTACCATAATAAGAGGAAACCATAGTTGTGGATGCCATGTTCACGCCAAGTTCTTGACATCTACTAGATAAGGCAGCAATTATATCATTTGCTAGCCGAGACACACTTCTATCCAAACTGATAAATGCCCCGTAATCAACAGTTCCACCTTTAACTAAGCATGACTCATTCATGTTTCATGAGCCAAACCTGGGAACAAGTGCTTCCTCTCTCTTTTTTTTTTTGAGGAACAATGTGACCAAACAAGAAGACAGATGTTAGTATCAGAAAAAATAGTTGACATATGTAAATGTGCTCTTGTGCATGGGACTCTCCAATGTGTCTATGCACGGCCCTGTAATGTGGCCCTATATTAATGCATACTTTGGAAATGCATGACCTGAATGGTGCAAAAGACTGGGTTGTGCAAGGAGCACATGGTTGTCACTCGTCGAGGCTTTTCGATGTTATTTGCGGATGGTGATGCCATTTATCGTGGAGGTATCCATTGGATCTCGAGATGACAACTGATCCTTCCTCCTTACAGGGATCCATTTGAGAACGATCTGCGACTGTGTAGTGAGCATCTTTGGCCTATTCATCCTTGGCTAGTTTCTTGACTATTGTGTCCCTTGTGGTTGGCGCGTTGGTCTTGTAGGGGCCTCTGATGCTTTTGGCTTCCAAACCCATATCCTTGATGATTGTCTTCTGATTGTGGTTGAAGAGGTGAGTTGGTTTAGTGTTGGTCTTGGTGTTGTGTTCAAACCCTTGGCTCCCTTTGGCTTCTTTGTTGAGACTTTTCTCATGTGGGAGAGCATAGGTTGTTGTGTATATAATAGCTTCTTGGGTACCCATATATTGTAATTGTCCATGTTGAGCTTCAACTAATTTCTTAGGCACCCAAACTTGTCGGATACCTGGTGGTTGAACTTGTCCGAGCTGCTTCCTTTGTCTTCTGGCCTAGTTGGCTTGCCTAGATGGGATTTGTGGGGGCAAGGCCAGTGCTTACTCTCCTTTGCGTACCCAGATCTGCTTCATGCTCGGAACTACTTTATTGTCGAATGGTGTCTTTCTATTTGATGTAGCAGTTGTCGTGAACAGTTGTGTTTGCCTATGTGGTGGAACTATTGTGGCTACTTGATTCTTTCGAGAAGAAGAAAGATCCACCCGCCTTCGAACCTGTTCTTCCACAATTGACTCCTTCTGCATTATAGAGCTTTTAACACATACAACATCTTCTTCCATATGATTAGTCTTAGAAGAACTAAGAGAGTGTGTGGTGCCATGATCTAGGAGCATGAAGTTCTTTAATTCTACTGTAATGCATTGTCCATGTACCCAAACTTGAAGAATTTGACTTCTTAGGTTTAAGTTAACTGCATGGTCATAGATCCAATCTTGACCCAAGACAAGTGGTTCTGTAAGGTTCTCATCTTGACACACTAGCGCTTTGACTTTCATTGGAACATCTTGAAGGTAGATGGGAAGTTCCACCTCGCCCAAACAAGGGGTTTCCACACCTCCCAATCCTAAGAGATAAGCTTCTATGGGATTGATGTTCAACTGCAAGTCTTGGCAGTAGGATAGTCTAACTGCACTACTTACTGCACCTGAATCAATCAATGCTTTCAAAGTCCTTGCACCCTTTCCTTGTCCTATCTCTATGGTCACAAAGGGACGTCGGTCAATGACTTGAGAAGTAATTATGCCTGATTTTTGGCACATATCCATGTGATATTTTGGGGCTTTTGAGTTGAAATCTAGGCCTAGTCGCCTTAACTTATTTCCCCTAATACGCTCTCTGGCCTCTACCTGTGCTTCTTCCCTCACCCTTAACTCCTCTTCTTTTTGCTTCTTAGCAGTGTTGAGTCTCATAAGCATTTCCTTTGTAAGAGTTTCTTGGTATAACTTGACTCTACATCCACTAATATAGTTTGGCAAGATATCTTCTTCTAAAGTGGCCAACTGAACTGCACCGTTAGTGGAAATTCTATTAATGATCATGGTCCGTATCCTCTTTTTTCCAACTTACCGGCATGTTGCTTTAGCATATAAACTAGCACTAGTTCTCCTTCTTTCAATCCTTTATCCTTGATGTGTGCATCAAAGTATGCCTTTTGCCTTTTCTTTGCAGCATAGATGCCTGCTGCCGCTCATAGCCTCATCTCACCTAAGCATTCTAGATCAAAGATCCTAGAGGACAACTCATGTCCATTCCACTCATGCTCTTGTGCTACTTTTAATGCTGGGATGAGAAAGTCCAATGGTAGAACAACATTCTGTCCAAAGACCATCTGAAATGGGGTGGCATTGAGTACCGTTTTATAAGCAACTCGATAAGCCCAAATAGCATGATGAAGTTGTTTGTCCCAATCAGAGCGTTTATTATTTACCAGTTTTGTCAATACGTTACATAGGATCTTATTGGTGCTCTTGGCTTGTCCGTTAGCTTGTGGGTGAAGAATTCTTGGAGAAGATTTTCAATGACTTCATTTAAGAATTGTGTGCCTCTATTGCTTACTAACTCTATTGGTAGTCCATATCTAGTGAACACATTCTCAAATAAGAACTTAGCCATCGTCTGAGCATCATTCTTTGTGGTGGCTTTGACTTCTACCCACTTTGTAAGGTAATCTATGGCTACAATAATGTACTTTGCATGGCAGTTTCTAGCTGGGGGGTTAATAGGGCCTACAAAGTCTATACCCCACTTTGAAAATGCACGCCCTCTCATCATTGGTCTCAAAGGCATCTCATCTTTTCTAACTGGATATTGTGCACGTTGGCATGTGTCACATAGGTATGTGCATCCATATGAAGAGTTGACCACCAAAGTCCCGAGAAAAGAATGGTCTTGATTACTCGGTCAGGACCAAAATGTCCACCTGCCACACTACGGTGTGCAGTTTCTAAGAATTTCAAATAGTCTGATTCATGAACGCACAGTCTTAGGTAACCAACTTTGCGTCTTCGGTATAAGTTGTCTCCAACTAAAGCATAGTCCTGAGCCTCTTGCTCCATACTTCTTCTTCTTACTAGACTAGCCTCTTTGGGTAAGGTTCCCGATCTCATAAACTCTACCAAAGGAGCACTCCAATCAGGAATTAATGACACTTGATAAAGGGTGGCATGCTCCACTGGTGGTCTCTCTCTGCACATTGGACAATTCTTAATCCACTCATGTATTTCTTTGTCCATGCTAGGCTAATACACTCCTAAACATTTCAGATTTTGTAATGTGCGCTGTTTAGAATAATGATTTCCTAGCAATCCTTCATGAGCTTGTTGCAACCAACTACTATGTTCATCGTCCTCAACACAACAAGCTAATACACCCTCAGTGTCTTGTTTGTACATGCTTCCTGCCAATATGTGATATTTTTGTGATTTTACAATTTCTTCTTGCGATATTTTCACATTCTTATTTGCAAGGCTGAAGGTTAGGACTGGTACCAACTTATTTGACCATTTAGGAACAACTTCTAATTGAACAAATAAGCATCGGGTAATTCATCAGACACTCCTTGTGGTGACTCTTCTGAAGTGATGCGAGAAAGGTGGTCTGCCCGAAGGTGGGTTCTACCTTTCCTGACAACAACTTCAAAGTCATACTCCATTAGTAAGAGGAACCATCTTACTAAGTGTCCAGTATTGCAAGGTTTATTGACCAAATACAACAAAGCTTGATGATCAGTGAAAAACTTGAACTTGTTGGCCAATAAATAGTGTCTAAACTTCTTCACAGCATATACCATGCCTAAGCCCTCTCGCTCAGTTGTGGTATAGTTTCATTCAGCTGCGGTGAGTTGTCTACTAGCATATGCTATGGGCAAATCTAAGTTTCCTTCACCTATGGGTTGTGCTAGCACACATCCTATGGCGTGATTGAATGCGGCCACATGGACATGGAACAGTTTATTCCAATCCGGAGTGGTCAGTATTGGTGCTGTGCACAAACGTTTCTTCAGTTCATTGAAAGAATTCTCGCATTTGTCGTTCCACTCAAAATTAGACAACAAGGCATAAAGGGGTCTAGCTATGATCGCGTACATGTGGATAAACCTACGGTAATATTCACAATGGCCCATAAAGGCTTGTATCTCTTTAACATTCCTTGGCCTTGGCAGCTCCGCTATGGCTCATACCTTATCTTCATCTGTTGAGATTCCATTCTTAGAAACAATATGACCTAAGATTTTACCTTGACGCAGCATGAACACACACTTTTTTGGGTTCAGACACACTCGATATTCTCTACACTTGTTGAAGATTTGTCTGAGCTCAGGGATGTGAAATCTTCTTTCTTGGGAATGAGCACATAAACCATCCACATACACTTCTAAGCTCTTTCGTAAGAACTCTTTGAAGACATGACACATGAATGTTGTAGGTGCATTGGTGAGCCCAAATGGCATCACACGAAATGCAAAGATTCCCCACTCTATGGGAAAAGCTGTTTTGTGTTGATCTTCTGGGGAAATGGCTACTTGATTGTAGCCTAAAAATCCATCAAGGAAGCTATAAACTTCCTTGCCTGCAACACGCTCCAATAGGTGTTCTGTGATTGGAAGTGGATGACTATCTCTGATCGTAGTGGCATTAACTTTTTTAAGGTTAATACACACTCACAACTTCCCGTTCTTCTTGGGCACCACTACAATGGGGGACACCCATTCAGTATGCTCAATCTCATAGATGAATCCAGCTTCAATCAGCCTATCAATTTCTTCTTTTATTTTGGCTGCATATGTATCATTATATGTGTAGGGCTTCTGTTTGGTGGGCTTGGCATCAGCAGTCATGGGGATAGTATGAGAGCAAATTCTTGGATCTACCCCTTTCAAGTCTCTATAGTGCCACGCAAACACATCCCAATATTCCTTTAATAGAGCTACAAGCTCCATTTCTTCTCTTGCACTTAGGTCATCTCCTATATATGTGCATCTCTCTTCGTTCTCTTCAATGGTCACTACAATTTTCTTGGTCTTTTCTTTATTATCATATGATTCTCCTATGATGGCCTCTCTCTTAGGCATTCGTACCAAAATTTTGCGGTCTTCAACTTCATATTTCTTGAAATTTTCTGGGACTTCGAACAATGACTCCTCCTCTTCTTGTTTTACTCCTTTTCTTTTCTTTTTATTTTGACTACTCTCACTTTCATCCTTTGAATTTACCATTTTTAATACTTGTGAGAAGTTCTTCTTCTTTCTAGGTGAACACTCCTATATATTCTAGATAGTGCCGCTCTGAGTTAAAGCAACTATCCATCACAATGGACTCTATATCATCTTCATTCTCTTCTTCTTCTTCTATGACATCACTAGGGTCACATTCTTCTAGCAAGGGCTGACACATGAACACGGAAATATTATAACCCTCCTCATCACAATGAGGTGTCCATTGTTCTTCATTGACAGCAATGTCCATGGTGGCTAAGATTTGTGGCCAGCCATGAGGCTCAAATTCCTCATCTGGAAAAATCATCGGTGTGTAGGCTGGGTCTCTAAGTGGTCTATCTCCTGGCGAAGTTCCTTCTTCTCTTGCCTTTAAATGTTTTTCCTCTTCCTCTGCGACCTTGCACATCCACAAATGAGTATCTTCATGTAGCCATGATGGATTAGGTCTACTTCCAAAATGCACAGAGATTGAATCTTCTTTTGCTTTGTGGATAGGGTTCCACTGTAGGGGTGGTACATCTCTAAAGGAGTAATCCTTCAAATTGACCTTGGTGGTGACCCCTAAGTGTTGTAAGTACAAGGAGTTGGTTCCCCAATCATGTACTATTTGCAATTGTCATAGGAAGGGTCTTCCTAAGATCATCTCATAAACATTATTTTTCTCAAAGTCACATATAGCAAATGTGTGCTCAAACTCTACACCACAAGTGGTTAGAGTTATCCCTTCGAGCAATCCTAGAGGTCTTTCAAAATGACTGTCTGCCATTTGAAGCTTCATTCTAGTTGGTCTTAATGTGGGTTTGCCCCATTGCTTCCACAAGGAGGTGGTAGCAATAGCAACACCAGCACCTGAATCTATGATTGCTTTGGTTGTGTAACCTTGATAGGTGATTGGAAGATAAGTATTACCTTCTTCACCCTCACACATGTCCCCTATTTTTTCTAGAGGTATCTCTGGTACTTTTTGCTTAGGACCTCCTTTTGGCACATTGGAATCAAGTTCTGGGACTTGATTCTTCACATGGTTCCATAGCTCGGGTTTTGCTTTGAGCAACTCTTCTACAATGATATGACATTGAACCTTAGTGTTCTTCACGACATCAATGTTTCTTGGGACCACTGAGTCTTCATGTCTGACCAGTATTGTGGGAGCTCGGATCTGAAGAGATTCAGATTCCCATGGGCCTGGAAATTGAGGCAGTTCTAAGGTATTATATTCAAAATCTATCCTTTCGTCTTCCGGGAAATTGATCATGAAGATCATCAATCTCAGGAATAAGAGGGGAATTACCCTTCTCCTTGGCCCATTTCTCTTCTTGTATTTCCCGCAAGAACTCTTGAGAGTACTGTTGATTTGAAGGAGGTATTCTAGCATCCGTGGAATTAGGAACATAAGCTCCCATTGGTGGTGAGCTTCCTCTTTCAATAACTGGTTGAGCATGTGGAGGTAAAGAAACT
>CM035428.1:112533744-112608744 GCA_020310875.1 Ceratopteris richardii
TGACCATATCATAATGGAGATACTAAACCCTAAAATCCTATGAAATATAGAATAAAGTCCCACAAAAAGTGACTTCAAACCCATTTAAGACTAAATGATAGATTTCCCTCATACCACTCTAGGTCTTCTTAACCTTCAGTGTAATCACAAGTAATAGTTTAATCTAAACTACCTTGTGAACTATGAAAATCCACCATCCAGCTCGTATATAAGAATTTCTTGGTAGTGAAATGTAATCTCTACATTTCACCAACCAAGAAGTCCGTGGTTTGTCATCCTTTAATATTGGACTAAGTTCTATTGGAAGAGCATCTATTGGCACTAGTGCAAACTCTAAAATATTCTCTTCCTTATACTTTTCCATATGAATGCAAAAAGCATTCCCTTTGAGATCCAGATAATCCCAAAGTACCCATTTTTGTAACTGATGCTCACACATCCTCCTCATGATGAAACATCAACTAAGAGTTTCATACCCCAATAGGTTAGATATATCCCTATCTTGTATAAACCCTCAAGAGAGGATTCATAATTGATTCCTAGTCTAACTAATGTAAATAACTAGGTCATCTAATCTAGTCAAGGACCATCACTAAAAAATAGCAAAACTCATTCTTTCTAGAGTCTACAACTGAGACTTAACCTAACCACCATGATTAACTCATATCCCTCCTCTCTTTGATAAAAGAGTGCCACTTCTATCTAAAGAACCAAAATGAGAAAGTGAAACTCTCTCTCTCTCTCGTGTCTCTCTCTGTAATCTCCTCTAGGGAAGAGAGCTCTGGTAGTGGAATCCATTCCACTTTTCCTTTCCCTTTGAAAGAGATTTTGAATCCAATTGCTCTACTCATCCATAATTGAGAACATGCACATAAGTTCTCCATGTGTTTTCCTTCCAAAATAGTGGAGAATGAAAGTCCCATGTGAAGGAAAATTACATTGAAAAGTAAAGGAAATGAATTCCTTCTAAAATATACTAAAAGATGTTTTCTAAACATATCTTCTCTCTAAAGGAAAACATACTCTATTCTTATCGAAAGAAGAAATCATATTTTCCTTTCCTTTTCCCTTCAATGAAGAGGAGCTAAAGTGAGATCTCTAAGATAGAGTAAGATCACTCCTAGATCTCTAAGCTAATTCCCTCTTTCTCCTTTCATTAAAAGAGAAACTTATGAATTCATTTGCTCCTCTCTTCAATAGCTAATGAATAATTCCTTATACATCCATTCTTATCAGAATGGATGTTGCAGAGCAGAGAAGCACAAAAGAAGAGCCCCAAAATTTTCAAATTAATGGGCACATTTTTTTTTCTTCTTCAAGTCTTAGGAAATTCCCTCAAAGCCATGTAAATGCACTAGAGGAGTCCTCTAGTTGCATAATCCCAACTTGTTGTAGAATATCCCTTGTAAAATAGAAGGAAATTCACTTTTTAGTAATAAAGTGCCGGTCTCTTGTGTGAAAGGACCAAATTTAGGGCACATGTATATAAGTCACTTGGTGACTCTTTGTAGAGACTTTTTGCCATTGGGAAGAAGGAGAGCTCCTGAATTTCGAATTTGCTTCTTTCCTGTAGATTTCCATCTTCTCTTTGATCTTCTATGTGTGTATTATTCTTGGAATGTGTGTGTAAGATTGTTGTCTACCCATCCCCACTGTTTTTGAGCTACTGTAGTGTGTGTGTGAGCTTGTAAAAGTTGTGGAGTGAGTATGGGTGTTTCCCACCACTCACTATTTTGGTCATAACTTGAATCACGGTTGTCAGAATTGAGTGAAGCCACTTCCAATAGATGCATCTCATTGAGAGCTTTGAAAGGAATACCCTATTGACTATATTCGGAGTTCGGAGCTAGGAGAAATCCTTGATTTACTCAAAGCTGCTATAAGTGGTATCGCGGTAGAGACTTCCAGTATTTCAGTGAGTTAGAGAGGTGGATTAGTCTTTTATCATACATATCAACTGAACCACTTCATTTTCCATCATGTGTGCACATGTCCTCATATACTTGGTTAGGTCGTTTGATCGGATTGACAAATAAGCGTGTGTGAATTTCCCACTATATGCACTTGTGTGGCAATTGGGGTTTAGTCTCATTGACACAAGTCCTTGAGTCTTCTTGACTTAGGTACACACGTTTTTGGTGCCATTGCCGGGGAACACTCAGCCAAGGTGCCTTCATGATGGTTATAGATCGAGTGTGATGAAATCGTACTTGTAGAAGTGAACTCGTTCTGTGGCAAGTAGTCAACCACTTCAGCACTTGTTACTTCACATCCTGGAGGTGTGTGTAATGAGTTTTTAGGTTTAGGGTTAGTAGGAAGGGAGAGAAGGAAGAGTTAGGGTTAGGTTAGGAGAAGAGGAGAATAAGAGAGAAGTAGGAGTAAGTCAAGATCACCAAAAAATCCAAAAAAAATTGCCAAAATTAGTGTAGTTCAGGTTCAATCATAAAAAAACTATAAAAACCAAAAGATTTTAGTCATTTATCACTTGTCAGAAAAGCATTATCGTGTGCGAGCAACGATTGGTATCACAAGTGTGGTATCTGTTAGTATATGATCAATGTCTACCCCTCATGATTGTATGCACATTTTGTAAGGCCCCCTTTATGAGGAGAAGCCAAGCATGCATTACCCAATTGATGGGAATCCCAACTTGAATGTTGGATGAAGGTCATATTGGACCATGTAAGATATTATAAGGAAAGGGAGTTATCAGGGTCCCCAATTGTGGGGTCCGGGCCAGCGGGCCCCCTGGCTGGGGGGTCCCAGGGGGCCAGCGGGCCCCCTGGTGGGGGTCCGGGGGCAGCGCCCCCGGCGCGACGGTAAAGGGAATATTCCATGGAATATTCCCTGTCGGAGTCAGAAATCATTTATATTTGTTAGGTCGGTTCAACCAGTCTAAGTCGTGTATGGCAATTACGCGGGCGGTGGCCGCCCACGCTCTACCGCCCATGTATAGCCGTCCATGGCAGGCCACCCATGATCCTATATATACATGACTTCTGCACTACCTAAGACACCGAGTTGAGCCAGCATACCTCTACCTTGTATCTCACTATCTAGAGTTGTCTAGATCACCATTTAAGCTCTACCTTGAGAGCGCACGGGTGGACAACGCCATCATCTTTGTACTTGCTGCTAGTAGAAAATTGTTGAGATTCTCCTATATCTGTTATCTTCTCTGTTATTGCTCCTGTGTTATATTGCGTAACTATTGTCTTACATGGTATCAGAGCTGTAAGGTTCGAATAGCTTGAGAAGTATCATTATTTTAGCCTACTAGCAGACTAGAATATCAGTAGATTATTCGAGTGATTACATGATGGCTTCATCATCGAACAGTAGTCTTGGTGCTTCAGCTAATGTTAATGCTGCACCTATTCGAATTCGTCCACCTGCATTCACTGAAGGGAAGCTGGATGGAACCAACTATACACTCTGGAAGTTCAAAATTTCTGCAATTTTGGACTCCTATGAATTACTTGACACTGTCATGGGACCAATGGGATTGGATCCAAAGCCTATACCAGTTGAAGATCCAGCAAATTCAAGATTGATGATTCAGCCAGATCCAGATCTTCTACGAGCTTGGAAGAGGCGGAATGCTGATGCATTATGTGCGATTGTCACTAGTGTAAGTGATTCTGTGCTTACTTTAGTTCAACATACTACTAAAGCACATGAGGCTTGGGGCATATTGGCTCGACAATATGAGACCAAGAACCACACTAGGATACAGAATTTAGAAAATCAGTTGGCAAATGAAAAACATTCTGATTCTGAAAAGGCTGAAGATTTTATCAAACGGATAAAGCATCTTCAAGATCAATTGGCTGCAGTTGGTGTTGTTATAACACCAGAAGAGCTGGCTCGAAGATCTGTACGTGTTCTTCCAGCAAAGTATGATGGATTAGTAACAGCCCTTAACACTCAGGTAAGGCCAACTCCTCTTACATTTGAAGAGTTTTGTGCCATGCTTTTAGAAGAAGAGATGCGGCTGAAGAATCGGCAAAGTACAACTGATGCTGCATTCTCAGCAAATGCAAAAGGTAAAGGCTCTTCAGAGGGATCAAAGAAGAAGCCAAAGAAGAAAAAGTTCACAAGAAGTTGCTTCTATTGTGAAAAGAAAGGCCATGCCATCAAGGATTGCAGAAAGAAGCAAGCTGATGAACGGAATGGGACTGTAAAATCATCATGGAAGAACAAAGAGTCTGCAAACAACACAGAGCTGGAACTTTGGGTAGCTATTGAAGAGGTATGTTCATCTGCTCAAGCTCGTGTTGATGAGCCATGGATTTTAGATAGTGGAGCTTCTCGCCATATGACTAGTAAAAAGGATTGGTATAGTTCCCTAGTGCCTCTGCGGGAATCCATCAATGTAGTGGTGGGAAATGACTCCAAGTGTCCAGCTGAAGGAACTGGAACCATCTCTTTTATCACTTCTCCAGGTGTTGAGAAAAAGTTATCCGATGTTCTCTATGTACCTACACTCAAAAGAAATTTGTTGTCAGTTTCTGCAATAACAGATCGTGGACTCGAAGTTCACTTCAATAAGAGTGGTGCGGAAATCATGGATTCATCAGGTAATGTTGTAGGTAAAGGCATACGACGGGATAACTTGTATGAGTTAAGTGCTTTAACTGCTACAGAAGATAAAGATGTAAGCAGGTTATGGCACCGACGATTTGGGCATCTCGGATTTGCAGTTTTGAAGGAGATGCAACGAACAGGGATGGTTGCTCATATGCCTGCATTTTCAGAGTTGCAGGAACCTTGTGAAGCTTGTATGATGGGCAAGCAACAACGAAAGGCATTTCCAAGAGAGACCAGCAATAGATCTCAAGCTCCTCTAGAGTTGGTACATGCTGATCTCTGCGGTAAAATGTCTACACCTGCTTTAGGAGGATCTTTCTACTTCTTGCTGTTAGTCGACGATTATAGTAGAAAGATGTGGGTTTATTTCATTCGAGAGAAGGCTGATGCTTTTGAAAAATTTAAAACGTGGCATAAGTATGTAGAAAATGAATCAGGAAGGAAATTGAAGAAATTTAGAACAGATAGAGGAGGTGAATTCTTGTCAACAGAATTCAACAATTACTGTAAGGAGCATGGTGTGAAAAGGCAACTTACCACAGCTCATACACCCCAACAAAATGGCGTTGTTGAGCGCAGGAACAGGACAGTAGTTGAAATGGCTCGTTGTATGTTGAAGGCTCAAGACATGCCTGATTCATTCTGGGCAGAAGCAGTCAATACAGCAGTCTACATCCTCAATCGAAGCTACACAAAAGCACTGAAGGGGATGACTCCTCAAGAAGCATATTCTGGTAAAAAGCCTTCAGTTTTGCATTTCAAAATTTTTGGTTGTTTCTGTTATGCACATATTCCTGATTCAACAAGATCAAAGTTGGATTCAAAAAGCAAAAAGTGTGTCTTCCTAGGATATAGTGAAGAGTCTAAAGCATACAGGTTATGGGATCCTGAGGCAAGGAAGATTTTTGTCAGTCGAGATGTGGTGTTTGATGAACGACCACACTTAGTAGAAGATAAAGGTAAATCTACTATCTCATCAAGCGGAGAAATATCTCACCTTGTGCCTATCAAAAGACAGGTTAAAGTTGAGGAGGAGGAAACATCTGATGGAGAAATTTCCTCAATAAAAAGCCAACCAGTTGTAGCTGCACAGCGTAAGCCACTACCGAAGTGGGCACAACAGCTCTTTGATGATCTTAATCCACATGTAGATGTACCAAAATCATCATCGGATGGATTACGAAGATCAAAGAGAATAGAGGAGCAAAGAAGAGCCTCAGAACACATTGTTAACATGGCTCTAATGGCAGATATCATGGGTTCGATAAAGGAACCTACCACCATTGAAGAAGCCATTGATGATCCAGATTGGAGAGCGGCAATGCAGTCTGAGTATGATAGTATACTCAAAAATGATACATGGGATCTAGTCGACTTGCCGCCAAAGAAGAAGGTAATAGGTACTAAATGGATTTGGAAAGCTAAGTATAAAGCTGATGGAACATTAGAAAAGTATAAGGCACGATTAGTTGCACAGGGTTTTTCACAGATTGAAGGATTTGATGTTCAAGAAACTTTTGCACCAACAGCACGCATGACAACTATTCGGACGGTACTTGCAGTAGCTGCACAAAAGTCTTGGCCTATTTTCCAGATGGATGTCAAATCTGCATTTTTGAATGGTCACCTCAAGGAGGAGGTATATGTATCTCAACCACCAGGTTTTGAGGTGCCCAATTCAGAAAATAAAGTTTGCAGGTTGAAGAAAGCTTTGTATGGACTTAAGCAAGCTCCACGGGTTTGGTACCAACGAATAGATCATTTTTTCAAAAATATGGGTTTTGAAAGAAGTACTTCTGATGCTAACTTGTATGTAACGAAAAGGGATAGCAAGCTAGTTGTTGTCATTGTATATGTAGATGATTTGATCATTACAGGAGATCATCAGGAACTCATCAATCAAACTCGGATCAGCTTGGGAACTGAGTTTGAAATGACAGACTTAGGTCTACTCCATTTTTGTCTGGGAATTGAAGTATGGCAAAGGAAGGATGGCATTTTCATCTCACAACAAAAATATTCCAAAGAAATTCTCAAGGCATTTGGAATGATGGACTGCAAACCAACTAGCACACCTATGGAGGTAAATCATAAGCTATCTATGGATGATAACATGCCTGATGTAGATGCTAAGAAGTATAGGAAACTCGTTGGAAGTCTTATTTTTCTGTGCAACACTAGACCAGACATTTGCTATGCTGTTGGAGTGTTAAGCAGGTTTTCCAACAAACCTAAGGAGAGTCACTGGAATGCTGGAATGCGAATTCTAAGGTACATTGCAGGAACCTTGGATTTTGGTATTTTGTATACCACAGGTGATACACTCCAAGGATATTGTGATTCAGATTGGGCTGGAGATTGTGATTCTAGAAAATCAGTTTCTGGATATTGTTTCTCACTTGGTTCAGGAACATTTTCTTGGGTAAGTAGGAAGCAACCAACTCTCGCACTCTCCTCCACTGAAGCAGAGTACAAAGCAGCTTGTTTTGCTTCTTGTGAGGCAGTCTGGTTAAGGAGAATTCTTGCAGATCTTGGCTTTCCATCAAATATGCCAACTGTACTCAAGTGTGATAATCAAAGTTGTATGGCTATTGCAAAGAACCCAGTATTTCATGCTCGCACCAAGCACATAGAAGTACAGTACCATTACATTCGTGAGCTAATTGAAGATGAAATTGTGGAGCTAGAATATTGCCCAACAGAGGCAAATTGTGCTGACATATTCACTAAAGCACTTGGAAGAGAGCAGCTCAACAAGCATCTTCAACAGATGGGCATAGGACCGAGACCTACTTGATTTATCATCGGTAAACATTGAGGGGGGGTGTTAGTATATGATCAATGTCTACCCCTCATGATTGTATGCACATTTTGTAAGGCCCCCTTTATGAGGAGAAGCCAAGCATGCATTACCCAATTGATGGGAATCCCAACTTGAATGTTGGATGAAGGTCATATTGGACCATGTAAGATATTATAAGGAAAGGGAGTTATCATGGTCCCCAATTGTGGGGTCCGGGCCAGCGGGCCCCCTGGCTGGGGGGTCCCAGGGGGCCAGCGGGCCCCCTGGTGGGGGTCCGGGGGCAGCGCCCCCGGCGCGACGGTAAAGGGAATATTCCATGGAATATTCCCTGTCGGAGTCAGAAATCATTTATATTTGTTAGGTCGGTTCAACCAGTCTAAGTCGTGTATGGCAATTACGCGGGCGGTGGCCGCCCACGCTCTACCGCCCATGTATAGCCGTCCATGGCAGGCCACCCATGATCCTATATATACATGACTTCTGCACTACCTAAGACACCGAGTTGAGCCAGCATACCTCTACCTTGTATCTCACTATCTAGAGTTGTCTAGATCACCATTTAAGCTCTACCTTGAGAGCGCACGGGTGGACAACGCCATCATCTTTGTACTTGCTGCTAGTAGAAAATTGTTGAGATTCTCCTATATCTGTTATCTTCTCTGTTATTGCTCCTGTGTTATATTGCGTAACTATTGTCTTACAGTATCGTGTGTTACAAGCCATCAAAGCTAGGTATTGAGCTCAAAGTGCAAGCAAGACCTCACTGAGGTAAGACTCCCTAAGTTTTAATTGACAAAAACATTTTCAAAAGTGCACAGAAACGTGATTAGTTGCGCTTCAGGTATCGCGGGGAGGGACAGAGTGTTTTTTGTACTTCTCGGAGTGAGACAGTAAGCTAGGAGTGAAGAGGGGTGAAAGAAGAGTAAGGGGCAACAAAAGTTTTTTATTTTTGAGGTATTTTGGGTTGAGTATCGCAGTCGCTTGAGTTTTTGGTATCGCGATACCAAAAATTCCCTTGTATCGCGATACTCGCCGAAGTATCCTATCATCGGTTACCAGCCTTGGTATCGTGATACCACTCATGGTATCGTATCACCGGGTTGGTATCGCGATCTCACTTTACCAAAGTGGTATCGTATCATGGTCCACTTTTGAGTATCGTATCGTCTCGAGTCCAGTTTAGTATCACGATATCATACTGGTATCGTATCGTGTGGTTCGGTGGTATCGTATCGTGTGGTTCGGTGGTATCGCATCGCCTAACTGCCGGTATCGTATCATGCCCCACTCTGGTATCGTATCATCATAGCATTTGGTATTGTATCGTCCACTTCCCAAGTATCGTATCGTCTCACTTTCAGGCGTCATACCGTGATACCAATTTGGTATTGTATTGTCCCTTTGCAGTGGTATCATATCGTGCGGTTTGGTGGTATTGTATCGCCTAACTCCCAGTATCGTATCGTGCCCTTTCTGGTATCGTCCAGTCCCAAAGTATCGTATCATCTCTTTTTCGGTGTTGAATCGCGATACCACTTTTGGTATCGTATCGTCACTTGTTGTACTATCATATCAGGCCAAGATCCAGTATCGTATCGCAAGAGTTCTAAGTATTGTATCGGTGGAAACTCCAGTATCGTATCGTGCCCTTTTTTGGTATCGTATCGTCCAAAAAGTGGTACCATATCGTCTGGGTTTCCAGTATCGTATTGTAGGAGTTCTTGTTATCGTATCGGTCATAGTATAAGTATCGTATCATCCGACTTTTTAGTATCGTATCATCTGATCTGAAGATATCGTATCGCCAGGCCATCAAGTATCGTATCGTGACCAGTCTGGTATCGCCCAGAACAGTATCGCCTCAGGCAGTATCGCCCACAGTGGTATCGTCTAGAGCACTTGAAGCATTTTGAAGGGCAAACTTGAAGTTTTTTGAGAGCCACTTAAGGAGAGCTTTAGAGACCTAGAAAGCCTTAGGAGGGTGAATGAACTTGAGGTGAGGAAGAGTCCTAAGTAGCCGAAGAAGTGTCATATCTTCTATGGGAAGTGCCGCTCAGGTCAGTCACCGCTCAGTCTATTCAGACACCTCTAGTGATTCAGAGGAGGAGATACCCATGGCCTCAGAAGACATGCAGGGCCCCGCTCCAAGTAGAAACTTCATGACCACTATGGAAGGAGAGTACCGTACCTCCTTACAATACGTTTCTACTAATGCACAGGAGATTCCCATCTACCAGGATGGCTTAAACAGATCCGTGGCTAGAATGGTGATTGCAATAGAGGCAACAATTGTGCCGAGACCGGCTGTTAAGTATGAAGGAGGAGCATACATGGACAAGATAGGTCACATCTACATAGTAACCAAATTTCCCGATTTGATCAATGAAAGGGGAGAGTTAGAGGGACAAGAAAACTCAGGGAGACCAAACCTTGAGGAATTAGTGACAACCCCTAGAGGTAGGTCCCAAGTGACACGAGTCTTGAGAGGAGACTTGATACCTCAAGACGACTACCTGTTGGAAGTATACTTGATCCATGGTTTGGACTTATTACTGCAAACAGATTCACCAACCCAAGGAAGAGAAGAAATCCTGATGACATTTTATGAGCTAAAGGATCCAGAAGGTGAGACTAGAATAACCTACTTAGACAAAAATCGGAGAAGATATTGGTTGGTTGATGCCATAGACAGGGCTCAACTGAAATACATGGGTTTGCCCATATTCCCTCAGAGAGAGCACGCAACCACTTCTGAGAACCCCTTTGGAACTCAACAAGAGGTAGAGCACACCATGTCAGGACAAACTAGCCAACGGAGTGTTCCAAACTGTACTCATGTGCAATTTGCAACTCTAGGAGTGCAAAATCAGACCCACCATGGAGTAGGTAATCAGTACCGACCACAAGTAAGACCATGACCACCAGTAGGAGGGCAGCCTGGAATACCCCCAGTTAGACCAGTAGTTCCTGCCTTCCCTGTAATGCCTAGACCGCCAGAACCAATGAGAAGACTGAGACCTATCCAAGTGGCCAAATGCATAAGTATATCATTATGACAGATTGGGAGAACCCTACGATCACATTGCTGAATTTAAACAAGTTCTAAGGGCAGAACAAGTAGACGACTTCTTCATGCAGTATGAGTCTTTCGGACTCACCCTCATAGGAACGGCTCTGACTTGGTTCCAGCCTTTAGACCCAAACCAATTTGGAAACATGGAACAATTTTTTCAGGAATTCATTGGGGAATTCACTAAGAGAGGGATTAAACACAATTCGGCATCTTTAATCCATAGCTTTAAACAAAACCCTAATGAAATAGTGAAAACAGTCGCCTGAAGATTCAATCAGTATGTTGATAGATGCCCAGCAGCAGAAAGGCCCACTCAACAAAAAATGATTTCATTATTTTTGGATGGACTCATGAATGGAACCCTAAGAACGCTAGTTTATGTGAAAAGGTTACAAACCCTGAGTGAATGTCATCAAGAGTGCATTGATCTAGAAGACAATCTAGCTGAGGATCTCAAGAGCACACCCAGCCCCACTAAATCAAAAGACTCTCGGAGTACTATTACATCCAACTCCAGTAATGTGGAGGAATTAGCAGAGTTGGTAGCAAAAAAATTAGGAGTTCAAGGACATAGAAATTACCAACACCCAGCTTTAAGAGTGCCCATGTTACGAAGATGCAGTCTATATGGAGGAGATCACCCTAGACATATGTGTGTGCGAGGAGGGACCCGTGCACCTCAGACATATCCTTACAACAGATAGCTCCAACAAGGAACTTCCTTGTACTGCCACATAGAACAAAAATACACCAATCACACCACAGAGAACTGCCCATTCAATAGACAAGCACGACCGTTACAACCACCTCAGTATCGACCATACAGATATCCACCCAGAGAGCCAGACAGAGAGATGCCCAGGTACAATCCCTATTCAACACCAGCAGGAGCACCGAGACCATATGAGCAAGTAACATATCCACTGCCCCAACTAGTGTTAGGACCACAACTGTCACAACCTCAACAAGTGGTACCTGTGAAATACGCTCAGCTAGAAGAAAATTTGGAAAGAGCCATAGTGCCAGCCTCAACGATGACCAGTGTAGAATCAGCGAACCCTCGATATGAGATGCCCCCAGGAGATTATTATCCCTATGAAGCCAACATGTTAGAGTATGAATCAACTTATGATTCGGCTTACTATGGATATGAAGGTTATGATCAGGCTTTTGGAACAGAGGTAGCAACGTTGATGTATACCGCACCTAAAGCACAACCACCTATGAGACCCCCCATTAGACCACCCATGACGAGAGTGTTAAAAGTCAAGCTTCAAGCTAAAAATTCGTGGGGAATCTTTTATGGACATGTGGAGCAATCAAAGGAAGCCAAAAGCCACGAGATTCCATCAAGAAAAGTCACTCAACCACTCCCCAATTCATCTCAACTAAATCCTCCAAGTTAGGAGGCTGATTTGGAAAGGTAGTTCCTAGATTTTAGGGGCACACTTCTCACTATAAAAGGAGCATGTATCCCGACTTCTTTTGGCCCATCTTCTTGGAGTTTTAGCTCATGTAAAGTGAGCACTAAGTGCTGGAGTTGTGATAAGCAAGCCCCTTGCTTGCTTGTTTGTTTTCTTTTAGTAGGCATATCTATGTGTGTGCGCAGGCAGTGTTGCAACTCTCTACCCCTGCATTGTTAGCATTGGTTCTCCCTCATATCGTATCCATTTGATGTAATTCTTGTCTCTTTGGATAGCTATTGGAGTCTTCTTTATGCTCACAAATTCTCTGGAGAATTCTCTAAGTAATCTGGGAGCAACATTCATTTTAGTGAAGTTGTGTGATTGATATCTCTCTCTATGTGTAGGTTCTGTTGGAAATATTTTGCTCTCTGTTGTAAGGGCTGGTTCTCCTTCTCTATTTATCCATTTGCTATGATTTTGGTGTCATTGGGTAGCTATTAGAGTGCTCTAAAGATGACCCAAGTTTGAGATTCATTCTCTGTATAATCTCTGAGAAAAAGTTGCTGGAGTGAAGTGAGGTCTCTGCTTGACTAGCAGTTGTGAGCATTCAACTAGCTCATGTTGTAGACATTGTTTCTCTTTGTGTAAGCATCCATTTGAAGTAAAATTTGTTTTGTTGGAAAGCTCTTGGTGTCTACTACAGGTCTACAAAAGCTCACTGGAGTTCTCTGCATAAGCTCTGAGTAAGAGCACTTTTGGTGTGCAGAGGTCAAAGAAGGATACCTGTGGAGGTCATTCGCGCTTCGTCATTGCTTAGGGGTTGAGATACTTCCCCCATCAGTGGTATCAGAGCATTTGGGCATCTTGGAGGCATCACATACAAGCAAGAAGACCTCTTGGAGTTGGTGGTTGAAGATTTGCATCAACAAAAGCTTCTTGGAGGTAGCTCACATCAAGGGGGAGCTATTCTACTCAAAGTTTCAAGAGCACAAGGTGTCCATCTAAGGAAAGCTTTGGATTGAGGTAACCTCAGAGCCTCATTTTCATTTTACACACATTGGAGCATTAGACAAGGGCTAGGTCAAGTATCAAAGACTAGATATGGGAGACTTCAACACTCAAATTGAAAAGCTAGACAAAGGGAACTATCAACCATGGAGATTTAGGGTCTCCAACTATCTTATGGGCAAGGGCCTTTGGGGGTTGATTAGTGGAAGTGAACCAAGACCTAGGTTGGATGAGAATCCAACCAATGACCAGAGAAGGGCATTTAGGGAATGGAATGAAAGAGACAAGAGGGTTATCTTTATTCTTTCCCAACACATTAGCAATAGCATGATCGGCCATATCCAAGACTTGGATTCAAGCATGAAGGTATGGGAGACACTTGAAAGGCTTTATTCAACAAGCACCAAAGCAAGGAAGATCTAGCTCAAGAATGAGCTCAACAACCTTAGAAAGAGCTCACGGAGTAGCATAAATGACTACATACTTAAGGTCAAGGAGTTATCAGATGCATTGGGATCCATTGGAAGCCACATAGATGATGACGATCTTGTGGCTTATACTCTCAATGGTTTGAGAGATGATGAGAAGTGGAAACCCTTTACCACTTCAATATATGTAAGGGATAATCCTCCCTATTTTGAGCAATTGGTTGCTCTCATGGTCACCGAAGAAATGAACATAGGTGGAAGTTCAACTAAAAGCAAGGATGCACAAGTTTTCTATGCAGGTAATCAAAGGGGCAAAGGAAGACGAGGACAAGGAAGGGGCAAAGGAAGGTTTGGAGGAAGGCAAGGCCACTCAAGCAATCAAGGACATGACCAAGGCACCTCATCACAAAGAGGGAGAGGAAGAACAAGAGGAAGAGGAGGATGACATCAACAAAACAGGAATCAAGATGGCGAAGGATGTTACATATGTGGCAAGTTTGGCCACTATGCTAGAGATTGCTACCAAGGAGGAAACCAAAGGAGCTATAATCAAGGTTCTTCATACAAAGGCCAAGGTAATTATGCTTCTACAAGTTCAGAAAATGACAATCTCTTGATGATGCACATGAATGGAAATTCAAGCAAAGTAGATAACACTTGGTATATTGATAGTGGATGTAGCAACCATATGAGTTGCAATTCTTCTTGGTTTACTAATCTACATGTTCCCAAAGGTAAAGGACATGTAGAAACAGGTGATGATACAGCCCATGAGATCTCCCATGTTGGAGATGTAGCTTTGGATGACAAAGAGGAAGGAAGATGCCTCAAGGATGTCTTGCATGTACCTACTATCCCAAAGAACTTGGTGTCCGTTGGGCAAATGGTTGAAAGAGGCTATCAAGTAAGGTTGTTATAATACAAAAATTGGGTGTCCAAATCGGAAAAATTTTGGGGCCCATCTTTTTCTTTGCCTTGTGCTCTCTTTGCTCTGCAACATTCTCCCCCTCTTTGTCTATGTCGTCCCTTGACAAGCTTTACTTCTTATCTTCAGCTTGTTTAAGAGGTCTGAATACACGCACCTAGCAGTCGAAGCGGCAACAAGGACTGTTAGACAATTGGTTATCTTATCTGAGGTATGTCCTTTGCTTTTGTTTGCCCCTTGATATCCCGTACATCACTATTTGGGTTGCTGCATTCAGTCGGGCTGCCACGCACGCCACTAGTGACTAAGAATGTGCTTTAAGCCTGTTTACTTTCTTTTCATCGCACGCTATCAGCGGAAGGATTAGTACCTGCCAATTATCTTCTTGCACATCTTCATGGATACTTTCCTGGCCCTGGTTCCTCCTTCCACCTACGTGCTTTTTCCTTGATATATGCCCCTACGGGGCTCTGTGCAGAGATGGGTGTTGCGCCCCTGCGGGGCTTCCTGCAGAGATGTATCTTCAGATATGATCTTTTCAATGAAGCTTCTTTCTTTGTCTTCTTCTTTTCTTCTTTTTGCTTGATTCTCCCTCAACACTGCCCCCCTCCTGAACTCTGTCGTCCCCGACAGGCTTTGAGAGTCAACGGGAGTATGTTCTATAGACTTTTTGCTCTGTTTATTAAGCAGATTGGCTTCACGTATCATTAGCTGCTTCCACTGTTCTACTTTTACACCGTCATGTGGTGGTTGTCTATGATCGGCGAAGGAGCTTAGCTCATATGCCACTAATCTGGCATTTAGGTTGGATGACATCTTTAAAAAGATCTCTGAATCGATTTCAAAAAACCTGTGAAAAACGCTTCTTCGAACGTTTGCATATAGGTACTCGGTAAGAACATCAACCTAGAATAATATGCCATTATTGTTGGTCGGCTAGGCATAACAGACAAGTCAAAAACAAGAATATATGTGCCTTGATTAATACCAATGAAGTTCAAAAATGTACATGCCGCGTGTTTGAAGACCTTTAACACTGTAAGTATTATACTGAGTATTTTATTGGTCATCTTGATAGTTAAATCTGGTACTACTGCATAACTGTGCAGCCAAAATTCGATGGTCTTTACCATATAATCCTCCGTTGGTAGATAGTTATGCGGTGGACTTGGAAGTAGTGGGTAGTTTAGCCACTGTTTATTGATTACACCGGTCTTTTGCTTATCCAAATATTATCGTGCTTCTCTACGCCGTGGTGTTGGACAAAAAGAAGGATTTACCTGTAATAAATATGGTGCCGCTTGCCAGTGCACTCGTAATGTAGGATGTTTCTCCAAAAATTTTCTCCTGCAAACAGGCTGTGCTGCTTCAAATTCTTCTTGAGTATAAGTGAATGTGCCATGTTTGAAATGCAGTTGTTCGTCTAGATTTTTCTTGTTTTCTCTTTCATCAGTCTGTACGGAATGTTGAACGCCTTCATCTTTACCTTTAATCTTTGCTTTTTTCATGACTTTGATGACTTCATTTTCAAAATTTTCAGTCAACCGAGACACCAATAGTGCCTGTTCCTTCTGACTTATTTCTGCAGCATATGGCATTGGATGATCATCATTTGGCTCCGCCATCTGCTCTTTTATTGGAGAATTATAAATCGGGGGAGATAGAGGATGTACCTCTACCTCGTCAGTAGGATTTTCTTTTGTCGGCTCTACTGGTGTCCCGATTGGTGCTTTCTCTTTTGCTTGGGTCTCTAATTGTGCTAAGCACTCTGTCTTTTCTTTTACTTCTTGCATTGCTGCCCGTAGTGCTTCCTTTGTTGCAAGCAGTTCATTACCAATTTCTGCTACATGATCCATATTTTCACTATAACTCGCTGCAAGTTTTCCATTGGCGATGTTTGACTACTTCGTGAGCTCCTTAGTTTCATTCATGTATTTGTGTTCCCATTGTTCTCTAAGGGTTTGCTCTTGTTTCAGCAGTTCTGCGTACTTTTCAATCTGATCTTTTAATTATTTCTGGTCAATATTTGTAGTCTCCGGTTTTTTGATAGGCTGATCGTACAGTAATGCCTTCATCAGTTCTTTATTTCTGCTGCGTAAATTGTCATTTTCCTCCATGTATGCCTTTAATTGTGTTTTGAGCAGATTACTTCTAGCTTTCATGTGCTCCTTGTCTGCTTCACTAGCTTCATGCTGTCTTTGTAATTCTGTCAGTTGTGTCTGTAGCTGATGATGTTGGTGCATCAATGTATCACATTGTGTTTTGACCGCGTGCAACTCCGTTTCTTTGGTTGCAATTTCTTTTTGGGCCTGGATGAGTTGTGCAGATAGTTTTTCACTCATAATTTGAAACTGATTATTTTCCCTCATGGCCTTGTCGTAATCTGCATCTGTATCCATCATCTGTTGTTGTGTATCCATGGACGTTTGGATCATTTTCTTGACAATAGGTTTTAATTGAGTGACATCCACATTTAACCAAGTGGTAGGTAGCTCCTGTTGTCACATCTTTCCCTTGTGCCACGTGTAATGTAGTATCATGGGGCTGCCTAATATGAAGTTGGATCCTCAGCTCAGCCTCCATGTGGGCAATCTTGCCTTGAGGTGTATCATCCGGTACCTCAATCACAACGGGCTCCTTACTTGGTTGTCAGCCTGATTCCTGGTCTATTGGAGTTTGTATTTCTTGTTTGATAGGTGGCACGACATCTTTATTAGATATTGGAGCTTCCTTGATACTGATCTTTGACGTTTCATTCAATTGAATTACGTGCACTATCCCAGTGGATTCTTCTATGTTCTTTACTTGTGTCTGTTGGTTGTCAGGTGTGACTTCGACTTGATTGATCTCTGTCCAATCCTCATTGTGTGTTTTTGTTTGTATATCTGTATCGAGGGTGTCCTTCTCAGGGCTTGATTTTTCATTAGAGCTTGATTCCTCCAATCCTATTTCTTTGTATCTGGAAGGTACTTGATGAGTTGCTTTATCCTTCTGTTTCTTTTCCTGGCTTGCCTGTCTGTAATGGTGACCTTGAATATTCAAATTTACTTGCCCTCGCATATACTGATGCGTTTCTTCTAGGGCTGCAGAGAGATCTCTCTTAGTAATTGGTTGTTGGGTCCCAGGAATCTTCGGTAACACATGTGTTCTCTTTGATTATGGTGTCTCTTGAGCTTCTTCCTCTCTTAGGCATTTAGTCCCTCTCATAGGAGTCTTTGAGTTGGTTCCTACTTCTTCAACAGCGATGACTATTTTCTTTTTCTTTGGAACAGTTGCTGACTTTACATATTTGGCCATCTCAGTTGAGGTGGGCATCAAGCGCAAGCAGTTCTTCATATCCAGTGCCTCATAGATAAGTAGGGTCAAGGCCAAACTACCATTCAGAAATTTTTTCTGACCCCACTTCTTCTTTGCTTCAAATAAGCGTTCTTGGACATATGGAGTCATGTTGACTTGATTTCCAACTTGCCTCATAGCATGTGAGAGTAGTTGCACTACGATCTTTTGAGGTGTTGTATATCTATGCATGCTTGGAAAACAAAAGTGCTGGTGCACTAAGCAAACAACCTCTTCAATATCAGTTCTATTGTTTTCCAAAAAGGATCGCTTTTTCGGATCATGACATTCATCTTTGACATTAGTGTGTCCTTCTTGATTCCATCCGAAAGCTCTGTTAATTAGCTCGTGAGTAAATTGAATGGTTTTCCATGCGCCAACTCTATCCAATACTCGTGCCTCAAGAACTGATATCTTATTTGCTGCAGGCTGAAGTGTATTCATCACTTGCATACATCTCTAGAAATCTGGTAGATAAATCGGTAGTCTGAGAAATGCATCCATTCTTGCTTGTGTCCAAACATCCGTCATGCGCGATAATCCTTGTACGATAGTCTTGAAATCTTGCGACATGATAGGGAAGTAGTGATCCCTGTCCATGATTTTGATAGTGGCCATGAAGATGAGATCCGATACTGGTTGGTCATCCAGAAAACCAATGGCCTCTTTCTTTTGTTATTGATTCCAATGGAAGAAGCTGGACCTCTTCCTCTTGCGTCGCTTCGGAATTAGAAGATGCCATCTGCACTCAATATAGAGTATGAATGAGTGGCAAGATAGTATCAAAAATCCTCCTTCCTTTATCTTTCATGAGATTGGCAGTGCTCCGCATGAATGGTGTCGTTCCTTCCCCGTGGGTGTGAGAAAGGTAATACCTGGGATTTTTCCTATTTTTAGATATTTTTATGTTTTTGTCTGAAAGAAAAACAGAAAAGTTAGGTCATAGCCGAAGCAGTTATTAATTTTTAGTAATTTTCTTTAGATTATGTATAAGTGCTCTCCTATTTCCCAAGAGGAAAACGTGCTTCACTATACTGAAATAGAAGAATAATGTGTTGAATGCTTGGCCTTGTAATGTGGCCCTATCATGCATACTTTGGATTCTAGTAACTCCAAATGCGTGCAACTCGAATTATTTGGTAGATGTATACAGCTTGTCTTGTCTTTTGGCATCCAAATCTGCTTTATTCTGTTGAGAGAAATCGTGTTCCCAACCTTCCTGGTGAATGTGATACTTCTCATTTGGTGCTTCTGCTTTGTCTGCTTTTTGAATCTTGGAATGGTTTTTGAAGCACATGTAGACTCTTTCTCTGTCATGTAGCTATTCATCTTTGGTTGTTTTGCCTTTAGACCATACTGATTTTCCTTATTCATTGGTTCGTCCTTTTTGATGATTGTCATTTGAGTACATGACTTGGGAATCCATATTTGTGTTCGGTCCGACTGGGTGGCTACCACCTTCTTAGAAATCCACACTTTAGCAATTCTTTGTGGAACTGAATATCCAGTGCGATTTACATACTGGTTCTGTGGGTTCTTCTGATGTAGCAAGTAGTTCTTTTGTTGAAGATATGCAGCCATTTGGTCCTTCTTTATCCAAGCTTGTCGAGTGTAAGGAATGGGGTATATTCTAATAGGTGCAGACTTGGGATTACTCAGAGAACTAGTCTCTCTTGTGCATGGCTCTTCGCTAAGGCTGTTTTCCGATAGAATGACACTCTTGTGACTCGCTAGATTAGAAAATGGCGTGCAAACAGACTTCTGTGTATCCTCACATAAAGCACTTGATGAAGGGGTTTTCATAGTGCTAGTGAACCTACATGCATCACTTTTTTCATTTGAGTGAGCTTTTGGTTCTATACTTGCGGCTTTGATTGGTCGTTCATTTAGCATGCTGAATACTTCACGATGTCCTATCTTGGCCGAGATGTATCCTAAGGCCAATTGAATAGTTACTTCATATTCGTATATCCAGTCTTGTCCTAACACTAGCTCTTCCAATAAATCCTGATCGTGACATACTAAGAGTTTTTGTTCCATTGTGTAGTTTCCTAAGTGTAGAGGCAAGATAATCTCTCCTATACACTTGGTGATCTTTCCTCCTATTCCAATCAACTGTGCCTTTGATGGACGTAATTCTTCCTTGAGTTGCTGAGTTAATGAAAATTTGATGCAGCTTATAGCCGCTCCTGTGTCAATGAGAGCATCCACTAAGTGGTACTCCGTTTTTCCGGCTCCCAAATTCAAATATGGTTGTGTCCTTTGTTGACCTAGGTTTTCAGTGGCTCTAAAATTAGCCATTGGGATGAGTTCCTCTCCTAGTCGATATCTATCATCTCTCTCTCTCAACCACTCTTTCCGTTTCTTGATTCGTTCTAGTGCTTCCTGTCTGGCTTCTTCTCGTATCCTTTCTTCCTCGATGCGTCTATTTTTACCCATTATCAATCGTGACATCATTTCTTCAGTCAGTGGCTCTAAATATTTTTTTACTCGACATCCACTGATATAGTTTGGCAATACTTCTCCATCTAGAGTCGCTAAATTGATGGCTCCGCTGGTGGATATGCGATTGATGATTAATGGGCCATATCCTCTTTTTTGCAATTTCTTAGCGTGTTGTTTCAGGGTATATACCAAAACCAAATCTCCTTCCTTCAAATTTTTTTCTTTAATATGAGCATCAAAATATGCTTTCTGTTGCCTTTTAGCAACATAAATCTGATAGTCTGTGGCTACGATTATGTACTCGGTGTGGGATCCTTTAGCTGGTGGGCTAATAGGTCCTATGAAGTCTATTCCCCATTTTGTGAAAGCTCTGGCACTCATCATGGGTTTCAGAGGCATTTCATCTCTTCTAATTGGATATTTCATTCGTTGACATGTATCACATTGTTGAACATATGTGGTTGCATCCTGATGTAAAGTTGGCCACCACATTCCTGCAAAGAGAATCATTTTTGCTGTTTTATCTGCAGAGAAATGTCTTCCTGCAGCTCCTGTATGTGCCATCTCTAAAACAACAAGATACTCGTCTTCATGAATGCACACTCGCAAATGATTATCTCTTCCTCGTTTAAAGAGTTGTTTTCCAATAAGAGCATAGTCCTTGCTTTGTTCCACAAGTGCTCTTTTTCTTGCTAAAGTGGCTCCTTCTGGGTACTCTTGGGTCTTCAAGAATTTCACTAGAGGCATGCTCCATCTTGGTGCTACAGTGGAGTAGCATAGAGTGGAGTTCTCTTTTGGATTCCGTTCTTGATAGGTTGGGTAGGCTGATACATAGTTATGCGCATCCCTCTGCATGGTTGGCCAATATATGCCCAATCTTCTTAGGGTTTGCCAGGTTCTGTTCGCATTTAGATGAGTTTTCCATTGATTTACATGTGCTTTTTGAAGCCACATTTCTTGTTCCTCTTCCTCTACGCATCTCATGAGTAATCCACTTGAGTCTTGGTGATACAGACTTCCAGCAATGATGTGAAGGTTTTTAGCCTTCCATAGGTCTTGGGTTAGGTTTGGTGTGATCCCATCTTTAGGTCCATGAGTGAGTATAGGGATCAACTTTTTTGCCCATTGGGGAACTACTTCGAGGTTGAACAGGTAGGTGTCACGCAGATCATCCGGTACTCCTATGGGTGGTTCTCCATGTGTCATTCTTGATAGGTGATCCGATCTTATGTGGGTATTCCCTTTCTTTACTACTACCTCAAAATCAAATTCCATCAACAATAGAAACCATCGTACTAGTCGTCCCGTATTACGAGGCTTATTGACTAAGTACAGTAGGGCTTGATGATCAATGAAGAATTTGAATTTGTTTGCCAATAAGTAGTGTCGAAACTTCTTTACTGCATACACCATCCCTAGGCCTTCTCTTTCAGTCGTGGTATAATTGCGTTCTGCTTGATTCAATTGTCTACTGGCATAGGCTATAGGGTGATCTAACTTTCCTGCATCTACGGGTTGCGCTAGGATGCAACCAATGGCAAACTTGGAAGCATCTACATGAATGTGAAAGGGCTTGTTCCAATTAGGTACTCGAAGGATTGGGGCTGAACTCAACTGACACTTTAATTCATTAAAGGCTTTCTCACATTCTTCAGTCTAGTTAAACTGAGTCAATAGTGCATAAAGAGGTCTAGCAATATGGCATACATATGTATAAATCTTCGGTAGTATCCAAAATGTCCCATAAATGCTTGGACTTCTTTAGCCGTCTTTGGTCTCGGTAAATCTAGAATTACTTTGATTTTTTCTTATCAGTTGAAATTCCATTTTTAGAGACAATATGTCCTAATATCTTTCCTTGTCGAACCATGAAGACACATTTTTCTGGGTTGAGGCATACTCTATATTGTCGACATTTGGCAAAGATCTTTCCTAGTTCAAGGATATGCTCTGATCGTATAGCTGAGTAAGTGCATAAATCATCCACGTATACCTCCATACTCTTTCTCAGGAACTCCTTGAATACATGGCACATCAATCTTTGGAAAGTGGTTGGGGCATTGGTTAGGCCGAAAGGCATAACCCTAAAGGCATATACTCCCCATTCAGTTGCAAAGGCTGTTTTATGCTGGTCCTCAGGAGCAATGGCTACCTGATTATAACCTGAAAAGCCGTCCAAAAAACTATAAACTTCCTTCCCTGCCACTCTTTCCAACAGATGATCCGTGATGGGTAATGGGTAACTATCTCTAATGGTGGCAGCATTTACCTTTTTCAGATTTAAGCATACTGTTAACTTACCATTCTTTTTCGGTACGACCACCAAAGGTGACACCCATTCCGTGTGTTCAATCTCATATATGAACCCAGCATCTAACAATTTAAATCTATCTCTTCCTTTATCTTTGCTGAGTAAACATTGTTATATGTGTATGGTCTTTGTTTGGAAGGTTTAGCTTCAAATGTCATAGGGATTCTATGTGCACATATAGAAGGGTCTACTCCTTTCAAATCCTTATATGTCCAGGCAAAGACATCCCTGTATTCCCTTATGAGTCGTATTAACTCTTGTTCTTCCTCCATTGAGACATCTTGTCCTATAAAAGTACATCGTTCTTCTCCTTCCTCTAGGGTTACTACTATTTTCTTGGTCTGCTCTTTGTTGTCATATGCTATTCCTGACTGTGCTTCTCGTTTTGGCATTTGAATAGCAATTCTTCTCTCTTCTACTTCATTATTTTTTGAAGTGGGCGGGCACTTCAAATTGGTCTTGAGGCTTGTTTTCTTCATCATTTTTTGCTTTATCTAATCCAAGCTCCTCTTCCTGTGTTGGTTCTTGATTTATTTCACTAGCTATGACACTTACTTCTTGATTTCCACTTTCTATTCCCATTTGCTCTTGCTCCATTTCAATGCTCTCGTAATCCTCTTTCCATTCTTTTTCAATTACTTCTCCTTCTTCAGCCTCTTGAAGAACTACCACATATAGACTAACGTCATATCCTTCCTCATCAATGCATTCATTCATGGTTATCACTTCTTCGTTTACACACACATAGAGAGTGGCTAAAATCTCCATCCAACCATGAGGTTCAAATTCTTCATTTAGGAATATTTGAGGCATATAGGCTGGATCTTGTACTGATCTAGCAACTCCTTGCCTTTGCTGCCATCCTTTCCTCCTATCCTCTTCCTTTTTCGTAGTTTGGCATATCCATAGATGAGTGTCTTCGTTCATCCATGATTGATCACTTGAACCTATACTTTGAATCGACTGGTTATCTTCCTCCTTATGAATCTGATTCCATTGTAAGGGGGGAACATCTTGATATGTATATGTGTGGAGATTTATTTTTTTGGTGGTTCCTTCATGTTGTAGGTATACAACGTTTTTTCCCCAATCTTGCACTACCTTTAGTTGTCTCATGAAAGGTCTTCCAAGTATCATTTCATAATTGCTAGGCCTTTCAAATTGACAAGTCCCTAAGGTGTGCTCGAACTCAACTCCGCAAGTGGTAAAAACTACCCGTTCCAATAATCCCAAGGGTCGTTCAGTGTGTCCATCTTCCATTTGTATCTTCATGCGCGTTGGTCTTAAAGCTGGTTTTCCCCATTTTTCCCAGATTTCTTTAGTAGCAATTCCTACTCCAGCTCTAGAATCTAAGATGGCTTTAGTAGTGTAACCTCTATAGGTAATTGGAAGGCAAGTGTTTCCTTCATCTCCCTCACTAAAATCTCCTACCTTATCGACTGGGATTTTTACTGTGTTTACTTCATCAGACATCTCCTTCTCGTCCACCTTGATCTCCAATTGGCTGGTCAGTTTCTCTTTCAAATGTGGTTTGATCCTTAACAGTTCTTCCAATGTCAGAGTGCAAGGGATTTTTACCTTTCTAAGGTGTTGTATGATATCCGATGTTTGGACAGATGGGTTCAGTTCTTTTTTTCTCATCGAGGGAATGCGGTATAATTCTGAATTATGTTCGTACTCTCCTGTGTAATTTGGCAAAACCTTTACACTATCATTTTCTTTGTTACTTGGATCAACTGGTATTATTTCTTCTGAATTCAGTTCAGGTATGAAGTCTTCAATTTCACCTTCTGCTTCTAGCTCCTCAAAGGGTGGGTCTATTCCTTCCACTTTCTTCCATCGATCTTCTTGGACTCTTGTCCACAAGTCTTTAGGCCATTCCCCTTCTACTTCGGGAATAATGGATCCTTCCCTTTTTATCCTCACAGTGATTTTCATTGTGTATCTCACCTTCTCTGGTTTTCTCAGGGTCATTAAGGATGACACACTCTTGGAATTCTCTTTTGGGAATTCGTGAATTGGGTAATTGAAGAACAGGTTTTTCTAAGGTCTGCTGAGCCACTTCAATTAATTTCTTACATATCTCCAACCTTTCTTTCTCTAGGTCACCTCTAGGATATTCTCTTTCATGTTGTTCGATGGTAGGCCCTGCTCTTATTCATGCCTTGTACGCCTGAATCCACATGGCTAATTCTTCAGGCATGGGATCTGCTAAAACTGATCCTACCTCTTCTTTTTTTGACTTTCCTTTCCGATTTTCTTCTTTCTCTTCTTGTTTCTCTTTTGGATTTTGTTCACTCTTCTCATTTTCCTTCTTTTGTTGTAGTTTCTTTTCCTTTATCCTATCTCTAGGGTTCTTCCATCTCTGTGTTCGTTTACTTGTAACACTTTTCTTAGGCTCCTCCAAGTCTTCAACTATTTGAGGTGTAGGTATGTTCCTTTCTCCGTCACCTTGATCCTTTCCTTTAGTTTTGTCTGGGGTCTCTCTAGCTTTGGCTCTAGTTATCGCTTTCAACGGCACACTGTACTCCTTATCACTCCTTGATGACTCTATCACTTATATCACATTAATCTGCACGTTAGAGTTAACTTGTTGGGGTTCTTGGGGCAATCTCTGAAAAGGTGTTCTTTACCACAATCACTACAGTATCCTTCCCAAACTCGCTGTGGTGGTGGTGGGTCTGGTAGTGTATATTCTCTGATATAATGATCACCTCCGCATCTATAACATGGTCCTCTAGGTACAGGCAGTCTGTTCATGGGTCGGGGTGGTATGGATGCCCTAGGGGCGGTGTACATCAATGACACATAATCCTGCTCATATCCGTAGGAACTATTTCGCACTTCCATGCCACAGGTATATGGTTCGTACATTTGCCCATATTCTATCACAGAGCTCTCATAACTGGGATAGTTTCCTTGATTATGGTCATAAGATGAGTCATATGGTTCATTACTTGGCAATGGTGTGGCTGGGACTATTGCTCTCTCTAGGTTTTCTTCAGGTTGAGCCATTTTCACTGGGACAATATTCTGAGGATGGGTTGGTTGTTGTCCTAACACCGGTTGTGGTTGATTGTAACTTTGATAAGCATATGGTCATGGTACAGGTGCCTGCTGCTGATATGTGGGATATCTGAAGGCTTCCCCTCCTAGTTCTCTCTGAGGGTATCCATAAGGTCTCATGATAGGTTGTGCAGGTCTTGATTGCCTATTGTAAGGACAATTTTCTGAGCTGTGATTTGTGTATTTTTGTTCTATGCTGCAATATTGTAAAGGGCCTGGAACGGGTGGTCTATTGTAAGCATAGGCAGGTGGTGGGACTATTCCCCTAGTGCACAAATGAGAAGGATGATCACCTCCACAATGCATACATCTTCTAAGCATGGGCACTCTCATTGGGTTGTTGGGGTAGTTCCTCTGTCCTTGAACGTTCAACTTCTTTGCTACTAAGTCAACTATTTCCTCTACATTGTTCTTAGGGTTTGATGTGCTGCTGGCTGAATCTTCACTTTTGATACTACCTTGAGGTATTTTCAGATCCTCTACTAGATTGTCTTCTAGGTCGATACATTCCTTCATGCATTCTTGCAAGGTTTGAACTCTCTTCACGTACACCAGAGATCTTACTGATCCATTCAATAATCCTTCCAAAAATAATGACACCATTTTGTTTTGGGTGGGTCTCTTTTCCACTGGGCACCTATCCACATATTGCTTGAATCTTCTTGCTGCCAATCTCACTGATTCTGTAGGAGCTTGCTCAAAGCTATGAATCAACGATGATGAGTTGTTTTTAATTCCAGACACAGTGAATTCCTCAATCATTTCTTGATAGACTTGTTCCATGTTTTGAAAATTATTTGGATCCAATGGTTGGAGCCAAGCTAAAGCTGTGTCTGTCAAAGTTAGACCAAAAGATTCATATTGGATCAAGAAATCTTCTACTTGTTCGGCTTTGATTACTTGCTTAAATTCAGCTATATGGTTGTAAGGTTCACTAGAGCCATCATAGTGATTTCTCATGCATTTGGCCACTTGAATTGGCCTTAATCTTCTTCCTGCTTTAGGCGGTCTAGGCATCACAGGGAAAACAGGTCTCCCTATCAGTATACCAGATCCTCTTGCTATAGGTGGTCTAACAGGAGCAGGAATTCCATTCCTTGGGTCAACAGGTGGTTGAGGCCGATAATTCAGATTATTTGCAGGCATAGCAAATTGTACGTGTGGTCTGACCGGAATATGTGTTTGTTGTGTTTGTCTTGATTGTTGGGATGAATTATTCTGAGAGGTTCCATGTGGGTTTTGTGAAGTAGTGGCTTGATCCCTTGGGGGAAACACTGGAATGTTCTGATATTTCAACCCGGCTCTCTCTGACTCTGTTAGGGGCCAATACCTTCTCTGGTTTTTGTCCAAATATGTGATGATGGTGGGGAAGTCAGGATCTTGTAACTCATAGACAGTCACAGGGTTAGGGGCTGCTTCCCATAATGAAGAGTGGGCTCTAAGGAAATGCTCCATTCTATTGATCAAATACACATCCATTAAGGAGTCATCTTGGGGAACCAAGTCTCCTCTCCAAACCCTAACAACAGTAGATCTCCCCCTAGGTGTGGTCACTTGCTCTTCATTTCTGTCTTCATTAAGGTTTGGAACAGTGTTTTCTTCCCCAAGTTCATTGATATTTTCAGGATGTTCTGTAACACCATACTGGATATCTCTTTTATCCATATAAAATCCTCCTAAATACTTAACTGCTGGCCTAGGCACTATGTAAGCATCTGAAGCTTTCTTCAGTCTGGCCACTGATCGGTTTAGTCCATCCAGGTATATGGGTATCTCATGTTGATTGGTGGTCACATATTCTAAAGATGTCCGATATTCTCCCTCAATAATTGACATCATGCCAATCATTGGTACAGTGTTTTGCATATCCTCTGAAGCCATAGGAATTTCTTCCTCTGACTCACTAGAGGTTTCAGAATAATGTGAAGGGCTACTTGGTTCGGCTACGCTTCCTACACAAGAGATCACACTTCTTCGGCTTCCTAGGGTTCTCCCAGATCTTAGGTTCATTCACTTTAAAGTTCTATTTAACCTTGCCAACCTCCAACTTCTAGAGTTCTTCACTCAAGGTCAGAATTCTAGAAAAATTTGGCTAGGAAAGGACTATCTATGAAATCTCAAGTCACGATACTTGGCCCAAAAAGTTCACGATACTTGACCTTTCGACAAGACGCATACACGATACTTGGATGAGACGATACACGATACTTGGATGAGACGATACACGATATTTGGATGAGACGATACATGATATTTGATCAATATGATACTCGATACACAGGAAACACGATACTGGATACTCCAAAAAACGCGATACTCGATATACGATACTTGATCACACGATACTTGAGATAGCATGATGCACAATACTCGATACTTGTGAAGTATCGCGATCAAGGATCACACGATACTCGATACTTGTGAAGTATCGCGATCAGGGATCACACGATACTCGATACTTGTGAAGTATCACGATCAGGGATCACACGATACTCGATACTCGCGATCAGGGATCACATGATACTCGATACTTGTGAAGTATCGCGATCAGGGATCACACAATACTCGATACTTGTGAAGTATCACGATACTCAACCACATGAGATCACGATACTTGTCAAGTATCACGATACTCGACCACAGGAGAACACGATACTTGACACTTTTTTAGTTTTTTGCAAGTGTGTTTTGAATTTAAGATGAATATGTGTGTTTATCAAGCTCTTCTACCCTCTCCTCACCAACTATATCACCCAAAATATACTTTTTAAGCCCTGTCAGACCCTCAGGATACCTGCCGCAGATCGTTTGGCAATGATACTTAATTTTTGATTGATGAAGATGAGTAGCAGATTGAATTGCTCACCTTAGAGGCTCTTTCCCAACCTTCTATCACTCTCTCTAGCTCCGCACTGCTCCCAATCTCCTTTCTTACTGGATACGATACTCGGCTAAAGACTTCTCTCGATACTTGCTCAGAAAACAAGTAACTTGGGAAAGTCCACTTTTTTGGCATTTATACTTTTTGAGAAGCTCTCCTAACTACAAGGACTCAACAAGACTAAGAGTAAAACTACTCTAGCTTCCTAACTACTCTCTTCTTCCTCCTACTCTACTCACTCCACTTACTTCCCTAGGCTAATAACTCACTACACACACTTCAAGAGTGAGAAGTAGTAAGTGCTGATGAAAGTGGCTTACCAAAGAAGAGAAAATCACTACTCCTCCTCTCGCTTCAATGCAAAAAACTACTTACCATCACACGAATGCCTCGGTTTGATTCGACACTCGCCGGCAATGGCGCCAAAAAACGTGTGTACCTAAGAACCAACTTAGGGACTTGTGGAGAGAGAGACTATACCTCAATCCCCCTCAAGTGCATATAGAGGGGATTCACGCTTTAATTTTCAATCCGATGAGCATCAAAACCTAGCCGAGTGTATGAGGACATGCATTCAAATGATGATCAATGCAAATGTGCTTCCCAAAGAGTGCAAACAAGACAAAGACTAAACCAAACAAGGTTCAACTGTCAGTCATGGTGTCGTGATACTTGGTGCAGTAGCCAACAGTAAATTGAGCTTTTCTCTCAGCTCCGAACTCCAAATATAGCGAATAGCATATGCGTTTCAAAGCTCTCAAGAAGACGCATCTAATGGCAGTAACTTCACTCAATTCTGATGCTTCTACTTCAGGTTATGAGCAAAATACTGAGTCATAGGAATGACCTTCCTACACTTCAGCACTTCCTACACTTCACACACACCTTAACTATAGCAAACAAACACTTTCATGGATAGACAACACTTCCTAACACTCTTTTCAAGCAACACACATGCATACAAGCTCACAAAGAAAAAGATACAGAGAGGAGAAGACACAAATTCGAAATTCTGTGCTCTTGATTCTCACAATGGCAAAAAGTCTTTACAAAGAGTCACAAATTGACTTATATACTTGTGCCCTAAAAATGGCGCTTTCATACAAGAGACCGGCACTTTATTCACTAAAAGACTAATTTCCTACTAATTTACATGGGTAAGCTTCTAATCTTCTTTGGGTATGCATCTAGAGGACTCCTCTAGTGCATTTACATCGAAAAATATATTACAAGAATGGTTATAATACAAAAATTGCGTGTCCAAATCGAAAAAATTTTGGGGCCCATCTTTTTCTATGCCTTGTGCTCTCTTTGCTCTGCAACAAGGAGCAAGAGGGAAGAATGAGTAAAACTGGACCAAATCCCGATTTATTTGAGGTTCCAGAGCATTTTGAAAGATATGAAGTAGAAGAGCAGAAGATAGCCATCCAAATGCCTAAGAGAGAAGCTCGCGAAGGAGAAGCATACGACAACAAAGAACAAACAAAAAAAATTATAGTAACAGTGGAAGATGGAGAAGAAAGATGTACATACATAGGCAAAGATGTATCAGTTGAAGAGGAAGAAGAACTCATACAACTGATCCGCGAATATCGAGACGTATTTGCATGGACATATAAGGATCTCAAAGGTGTGGAACCCTCGATTTGTTCTCATAGGATACCAATGACGGTAGATGCAAAACCATCTAAACAAGGCCCTTATACATACAATGAAATCTATGCTACTAAAATTAAGGAAGAAATAGACAAGCTATTAGCGACAAGATTCATATATGAAATAGAACACACGGAGTGGGTGTCGCCTTTAGTAGTTGTGCCTAAGAAAAACGAAAAACTGAGAGTGTGCATTAACTTGAAAAAGATAAATGCAGCCGCCATACGTGACAGCTACCCACTACCCATCACTGACCATCTGTTGGAAAGAGTCGCAAGAAAAGAAGTCTATAGCTTCTTAGATGGATACAATCAAGTAGCTATTGCTACTGAGGATCAACATAAGACCGCATTCGCTACCGAATGGGGAGTCTATGCTTTCTGAGTGATGCCTTTTTGACTCACTAATGCACCTGCTACTTTCCAACGATTGATGTGTCATGTTTTCAACGAATTCCTGAAAAAGATCATGGAAGTGTATGTAGATGACCTATGTACATATTCAAATCAAAGGGTGGACCACATTCCTGAGTTGCGAAAGATATTTCATAAATGCTGACAGTATAGAGTCGGCCTAAATCCAGAAAAGTGTGTCTTCATGGTAAGACAAGGGAAGCTCCTAGGACACATAGTCTCTAGGAATGGAATATCCATGGATGAGGACAAGATTAAGGTCATCTTAGAGCTCCCTAGACCTAAGAATGCGAAGGAGGTGCAGGCATTTATGGGACATTGTGGATACTACCGCCGATTTATCCACATGTATGCCATAATCGCCAAACCCCTGTATGGTCTCTTAACTCAATTCACTTGGATAGAGGAATGTGAGAAGGCATTCAATGAGTTAAAGAAGAGACTTAGCACAACTCCAATTTTGAAAACACCGAATTGGAACAAGCATTTTCATATTCATGTTGATGCTTTTAATTACGCAATAGGATGTATCTTAGCCCAACCAGCCGATGAAGGGAAGTTAGATCATCCAATTGCCTATGCAAGTAGACAACTCAACCAAGCGGAGAGAAATTATACCACTACCGAGCGAGAAGGATTAGGAATGATCTATGCAATGAAAAAATTTAGAAACTATCTCTTAACCAACAAATTCAAGTTTTTCATCGACCATCAGGCTCTATTGTACCTAGTCAATAAGCCTTGTAACACGGGAAGATTGGTAAGATGGTTCCGATTATTGATGGAGTTTGACTTTGAAGTGATAGTGAAAAAGGGAAACACACATGTAAGAGCAGATCACCTTTCTAGGTTAACACACGGAGAACCACCCAGTGGAGTACCTGATAATCTGCTAGACACTTATTTGTTTAATCTAGAAGTTTTCCAAAATGGGTAGAGAAACTAATTCCGATACTCACCCATGGCCCACAACACTCAATCAATAAGGATAGCAAAAAGGAAATTCTGGAACCAAGAAATTTGCACATTATTGCTGAAAGTGTGTACTATAAGGAACCCAATGGTGTATTGTTGAGATGTGTTGAGGAGGATGAACAAGTGAAGCTGATTGAACAAGCTCATGTGAACAAATGGAGGACACAGAAGGGAACTCATGAGACTATTAGGGAATTAAAGCGATTAGGAGTATACTGGCTTGACATGCCTAAGGATGTCCATGACTACGTTAGTAACTATGCAGAATGCTAGGAGACAATCCCTGAGGATCATACATCCATACCTTTCTCAACAATAGCACCCAATTGGAGCAAGACCCTGGTAAATTTCCTGAGGACAGGAGAACACGAGGAAGGAGTTAGCTTGGCAAGAAAATGATCCCTAGAAGAGATGAGCAAGGATTATGTACTTATGGGAAGACAATTGTTTAGGAGAGGGAAAGACAATCAATTATGGCTCTGTGTGCATGAAGGAGAATATTTGCCCATATTAGAAATGGCACACAGAGGTGCGGCAAGAGATCACTTTTCGGCTGAGAGAACCGTAAAAATGATCCTCTTCACGGGATTGTGGTGGCCAACTTTACATATGGATGCTGAAACATATGTACAAAGCTGCGAGACATGCCAAAGGGCTAAATACCCAATTCGGAGAGATGACATGCCATTGAGACATATGGTTTGTGTGAGAGCATTCTCTAAATGGGGTATTGACTTCATAAGACCCATCAACCCACCAGCTAGAGGATAAGATGCTGAATATATCAAAGTAGCCACAGATTACTTGACAAAATGGGTAGAAGCAAAGGCTACTAGAAAGAATGATGCGCAAACCACGGCTAAGTTTCTTTTTGAGCATATATTGACTCGTTTCGGATTACCAATTGAGATTGTGAGTGACCGAGGAACGCACTTCATTAATGAAGTGATAGAATCTCTAATGAATGAGTTTTTAGTGATCCATAAAAAATCAGCCCCATACCATCCACAAGCCAGTGGTCAAGCGGAAAAGTTCCAATAAGGTATTATGCACAGTATTGACAAAGATTGTCAATAATGGGAGGTCTAACTGGGACAAGCAATTGCATCATAGAGAGGAGGCACGACAAGAAGCCCTAGAACGCATCAAGAAAAGGAAAGAATGGATTAGGCAAAGAGACGAACGATATCTCCAAGGAGAAGAGCCTATCCCTATGGCTATCAAGTTCATACGTCTGACACGACTAGTGCTTACAGGTCACGACCTTACCTAAACCTAGGGATTGGCAAGACAGAGTACAAATTGATAGATGCATTGGTAGACTTAGGAGCAGGACTTAGTTGCATACGTAATACGGTCATAAAAGATCTTCAAATGATTATGACTCCCACAAAAGCTCAGATGACAGGAGTTAGAGGTCAAATCATACAATGCATTGGGGCAACGATAGTATCCCTCCACCTAGGAAATTCTTCCATGGAACAACAAGTATTAGTGTGCAGAGATGAAGAGTTAATAGAAGATTTGATCCTAGGACAGGATTGGATCATTGAGAATGAAGTAAGTATCAACCTAGCTCAAGGATATATTTCAGCCAAGATAGGGCACAAGGAAATTTTTAGTCTATTGGGAGAGAAGCCTTTACTACAACCAAAAACCATCGAGAGTGCAGAAAAATGCAAAGAAGAGCTAGGGGAACATGATCCCAATCCCAATACCTCAGAAACCAATCTAGAAGAAGTAGAAAGTTCAAACCCTAATGTGTTCAGGGAAGAGGTGAAATCACCCTATTCACTTGGTGAATAGCCAGACAATAAGGAAACCAATTCTCATGGAGTCTCGCATACAACAGAAGGATCACCAATGTGGAAGACAACCTTTAGATACTCGCATCAAGGGAAGACCAAATTCAAATGGGTACGCACTTCAAGCGGTGTTGAAGCTTCTCTGCAGTTCTCCATATTAAACTTCTTCAATAAGTTTAGGAGATACCTTTCTTGCGAAACATATACACCATGATCTGTGTATGTGATTTCCATTCCAAGAAAGTATGATAAATTTCCTAGATCACTGATCTGAAACTCCTTTTCAAGTAATCTCTTTACTTATTTAATTCCTTCATCTGATGTACCTATGATTATAATGTCATCTACATAGATACAAATGTAGATCATACCTTCTTCTGTTCTCTTAATGAGTAGACTTGCATCTGCTTTTGAACTTTGGTATCCAAGTTCATTGAGATACTTCACAAGTCTGTAATTCCAAGCTCTTGGAGCTTGCTTCAGTCCGTAAAGTGCTTTTCTTAATCTGCAAACAAAATTTGGGTATATGGAACTTACAAACCCTTTCGGTTGTTCCATGTAGACTTCATCTGATATATATCCATTCAGAAATGCGTTCTTTATATCTCACTGACTTAGTTTCCATCCTTTTGATGCTTCTATAGCAATCACTATCCTTATGGTTGACATCTTTGCCACCAGACTGAACGTCTCATCATAATCAATGCCGTGCGTCTGAGCATAGCCCTTGATAACCAGTCTAGCTTTGTATTTGGCTATCCTTCCATCTGCAAGTTTCTTAACTTTGAAAACCCATTTATTTCCAATCACTTTCTTACCACTTGGTTTCGGAACAAGTTCCCATGTCTTGTTCTCCTCCAGTGCGCTGAACTCTTCTTCCATTGCTTCTTCCCATTGCTTCTTGCCTTTAGCTTCATCATAGTTCTGAGCTTCTTCATCATCTTTGACCATATATGCATAATTTTTTTGAGTTATATACGAAGTATCATAGGAATACCTTTCTGGTTGTCTTCTAGTCCTACTTGACCTTCTTAGTTCAAACTCTTCATGTGTATCTGAATACACATCTTCATCAAATCCCTGTTCATCTTCATTTCTCATACCTGATCCGATCCTAGACGTACTTGCCTGCATATGATCTTCATCTCTATTCACCTGTACAATTGATTTCCCTTTCTCTTTCCTTCTTATCTCTTCTTCAAATTCTTCCGTTGTATGACTTTGATCTGCATACTAGCTTTTCTGTTCATCAAATGTAACATCTCTGGAAACAGTGAATTGTTTTGTTAGAGGACTCCATAACCTGTAACCCATCTGCTTTTCATCATATCCGATGAACACATATTTCTTTGCTTTTGGTTCAAGCTTATGTCTGAGTTGTGATGGTACATAAGTGTAAGCTACTGATCCAAACACTTTACAATGATCAAGTGTTGGTTTCTTTCCCCACCAAGCTTCATAAGGGGTCATTCCATCTAAAGCTGTACATGGTAATCTGTTTACCAAGTATGTAGCTGTATTTACAGCTTCAACCCAAAGATAATTTGGACAATCCTTTTCCTTTAGCATAGCTCACGCAAACTCAACTAGAGTTTGGTTCCTTCTTTCTGCTACACCATTTTGTTGTGGTGTATACCTACAGGTTATTTCTCTCTTAATACCTGCATTCCAAAGATAATCATTGAATTCTTGGGAGAAGTATTCTCCCCCTCCAACAGACCTGAGTCTCTTAAGCTTTCGACCTGTGAGTCTTTCAGCATATGCATGAAAATGCCTGAAAGCTCCAAACACTTCTGATTTCTCTTTTAAAACATAAAGAGTTATCCATCTTGTAGCATCGTCAATGAATAAAACATAATACCTCGATCCGCTGATTGATCCTTCTTTTGTTGGACCCCATACATCTGTATGAATGAGTTCAAGTACTCCGTCATGTTTGAATCCTTTTTTCTGGAACGGTAACCTGTGGGCTTTTCCCATCTGACATGCTTCACACTTATGAATCATATATTGGTTCTGTACATTCGGTAATCCCAGAACTGACTGATTTGAAATCATAGCTTTAATTCCTTTTTCATTAAAATGACCTAATCTCTTATGCCAGAGATCAAGTTCTGTAATCACCTTTTCACTATGTGTGAGCAATGCTTGGCTGATGTTCCCTTGTACTCTTAAAGTAAAGAGTCTGCCTTCTTTCTTACCAGAGACGATCTGATGATATCCATTCTCGGGATCTTCTACAAATACTCCTTCATTTGTAAATCTGACCTGAAAACCTTTCTCAATTATTTGTCCCACACTAATCAAATTCTTAGGTATTGTCGAAACATACAAAACATTGGTTAGCAAATCTGCTCCACTTTTACATTTCACTTTTCCAATTGGATGTACACTATGCCTCATATTGTCACCTGTCTGAACAGTATGATTGGAACTACCTTTTTCCAATTCTGACATCAGTTCTATATTTCCTGACAAATGATTAGAACATCCAGAATCAATGTAAAATACCTTTAGGTCTTCGTTATCTGATGTGCTGATTGAGTTCATCATCAATGATGTATGACTTTCATTCTGTGTGTCATTTGTGTAGTTGTAGGTGGTGTTGTAGGATTGATTCTGTCCCCAACTTCTTGCTCCACCTCTACCATAGCCTCCACTTTGATTCTGTCTTCCTCTTTGAAAATTACTCTGATATCTTCCGCTTCTACCTCTACTGTTACTGTTCTGATTTTGATTTGATCCTTGTTGATTGTGCCAGCAATCATGAGCCAGATGATTACTTAATCCACAAATCCAGCAAGCCTTCTTGTTGTTGTTCTGACTACCTCTTCCCTTTCCAAAGCCTCTTGCTCTTCCTCTGCCGATGCCTTTACCTCTTGCATAATAAGCCTGGGAACTCGACTCTTCTTCATCTTTTGACTTACCTTTGTCTGCGTTCTTCTTGTTCTTCATGTACATTGCAGAACTTTGTCCTTTGTCTGCATCTCCTTTCAGGTCTTGCTCATATGTGAGCATCAAACCAAGCAACTAATTTAAATCTGGTACAAAATGATTTAAAGAAAGTTCAGTTGAGAGTACGAAAGGTTTCCACCTTTCATCTCCTCTCAAACCTGTTAGCAGTTGTGCTATCAATCTGTGATCTTTGACATCTTCTTTTATGGATCCAAGACTATCTGCTAGATCCTTCATCTTAGTGACATAGTCACTAATGCTTTGATTCGACTTCTTTTTGAACGTTGTGAATTTGGACCATAAGCTAGCCTTCCTAGCTTTCGTAGTATTTTGGAAATGATCTTCCAACACACTCCATATGTCCTCCGCTTTCTCCAGACCTCTGTAGATGATCTGTAGTAGATGATCTGTAACGGTATTATAAATGTAAGCTCTTGCCGTTGCATCTTTCTTCTGCCACAACTTCAAGGCTTCTAATTCTTCTTTTTCCGGTTGACTATCATCTTCGAAAGTTGCCTTCTTTTCTTCTCCGGTCACATACATCATTAAGTTCTTACTCATAAGTAAGGATTCCATGCGCATTACCCATGCGGGATAATTATCTCTGTCCAATTTATCAATTTGGACATGATCTGTCATGATCTTCTTGTTTCTATTACTTCCGATGCACTTCTAAGAATCTTTTTGCTCTTCAGAATCTTTCTCGTTCTGGTTCCACTTGTTGTGGTTAGCCTGCTCTGATACCACTGATGGTGGTTCCTCTATTCTGAAACCACTAATGGGGCACTGCAACTACGATACCACTTTCAGTATTATAGCACAGATACCACTTGTTATGGTCGACGCGGCAAAGACTCAAACCTTGTCAAGCCTACGGAATTCGCTACGCCTCCGAAGAGAGCTAAGCTAGAGTGAAAATTAGAACACCTCTATAATCAGCAGTAGCTTAGCAAAGTTACTGTTACTCAACCATATAAGACTGCATTTTGAATTTACTAAAAAATTCACTGGAACTTCACCGGACTGTCACCAGACTGTCACCGTAATTATACCGAAATCTTACCGGAATCAGCTCCTATTCTATTTGTAATTACTTCAAGTGAGTATACAAGAAGTAAGGAAGTGATGCGTGAACTTCCTTCACTGAGTGAACACTTTTTGAAGTTTAAGAAAAAACTTCTCCGGTTCAGAATGTCTCTTTTCGGTTAGACTTTGTACTGTGTGTACATATCCATTTCACCGAAATCCTTGACGAACTGATAGTAGAGATGTCTAGCTATAAGATAAGCTATCTCTCATACAAAACTTCAATTTACTCTGCGAGATATACTTTGTTGTTCTACCGGAAAACACGTTTTTTGAGAAAACTGTAACTAATCGAAAATGTGTTTACTGAGATAGTATCGGGGAACACGTTTACTGAACGAACTATAATTGTTAACAAAATTTCTACCGTAACACAAAAATACTCAGAGTTCTTCACATATGAACAGTGAGCGCAAACTTCCACATGAACATGTGTTTTCTATTAGAGAAGATGTGTACAAATTAGCTTGGCCTCTTCTTGCTCAAGCTATGGAAACTCTCCTACACTGAGTAGTTTCTTCTTACCATCCCTCTCATATGAATACCTGACATTTCAGGTTTCTGTTATTCATCTGTACATATGCGATCTCTGGCGTCTTCTGAAAAAACTTCTCCTCTTTTCTTGACCTCTATATGTGCTCTATTTAAACTACACGCTCTACTCACGCACGTTCTTGTTCGCACGCTTACTCACGCTCTATTTCTGTTTCTTGTCTCTCTCTTTATATACAGTTTTGATCCCGTGTAACGAACTCTAACAAACTTTGATTCTGGAAGATTCTGCGCTGTACATAACGGTCGTGAATTTGTCCCTTCACTAAGGCTTTGATTTTCTGAACACTTTGATTTCGCTTTTCTTTATCTTTCTTTATCTTTATGTCTGTCTGTATGTCAAATTCGTGAGTGATTCTTCAACAAAAATGACCTATCAAAGTGACCACGAAATGGATTTGGAAACCCAAGCAACTGCAAGGAGTGGGCCATCGAAACAACATCGACGACTGCCATCATGAAGAAAGCGAGCGTTCATAAATATTTTGAACTACCAATCTATAAGCCCAACTTCGAAAGATGCACTCAAGTCATGAATACTATACAACCATCACTGCATGATCCATTGGTGCCAGAGGCTAGAGTGATGGATAAAGTAGGTGAATGGGTAGTCATCCAGTTTACACATGACTTGATCAAGGAAGCTTTTGGATGGGAAAAAGATGGCAACAGAGTATTAAAGGAGGAAAGTTGCGGAGCAAAGACAAGAACATTCATAGACATCAATAGAATTGACATAGAAGAAGAAGTCAGACTAATCCACCAGCACTTCTGCTTCCCAAACATGCATCGATACACTGCCCCTCAGAAGATCATTGTTTAACTCCTCTCACATGCCATCAAGTAGATTGGAAATCAAATTAATCTGACTCCTTACATACAGGAAAGGCTATTCGAAGCAAAGAAGCAATGGAACAGCAAGAAGTTCCTTAATGGCAGTGTAGCTCTGACAATATTGATCTACCATGCTTTAGGCATTAGAGAGCACCTACAAGAAATGCCATCCTCAACTGCTATGGCTAAGTATGTCAAAGTCGCGACAGTACCAAACAAGAAAAGAGGAGTCAAAATTGTTTAAGAGACAGAAACTAGCTCTGAACCCATAATGAGAGGCACAAAGAGATTAAGGTAAGTAAAGCAAGTGGAAGAGGAAGTTCCAGCCACGAAAAGAGCGCACGTACTTCCAAAGACAAGGATTGAAGAGCAAAGGCCGATTACAGAAGAAGATTTAACTAAGGCTCTGGAAGATACACATCAATATACAGAAGGGCAAGTCAATTTACCAGTGCAAGGGCACCATTATTAGCAGGCCCAACAAGAGATCGAGGCCAAAACGAAGCTCACAAAAGTACACCGCTACAGGGAATTAGGGTTGGAAAATTCAAGCTCATCTTTGGATGCACAAGAAGAACCCAACACATCGTTATTAAATGTGGATATTCAAAGTGAATCAAAGGATGATGGCCAATGGGAAGAATTGAATACAGTCAACTATAATGACAAAGAAGAGGGCCCAAAGATGGATGCCACAGCTGACCATCCAGATCAGGACACCGTAAGCAAGGCTGCAAACCAAGACAGGATGCATGTGATTAAAATCAATGAGACTTCCACAATTCATATTAAGGAGACAACACCTACAAGAGAGGTATCAATCAAGGTACCAAAGAAAGAGCCTCAAGAAGTGACAGTCGAAGAAGCAGAACCCTTCACACCGATAAGGGTTGTGGCAGAACCCTCCCCCATGGACGTCACATTTCAAGGGAGTTCCACAAAAGTTATTGATTTGGATGAAGAAGAAGAAGAACCAAAAATACAATTACAAATTAGACAACCCCACAACGAAACCATCCATGTAGAGCAAGTAAAAGATGTGCAAACTGGAGAAGCTCCAAGCATACCACGAACATGGTTAAATGTTGACATCGCTCAACTCAAGCATGTGGTGCAAGATATGATTAGAACTGCAATGGATACACAACAAGTAATGCTTGAGGCTGATGAAGACTACGATCAAGCGATGCAGGACAAGCAGGAACAACAAATTGGTAAGAATCTTTCTACTGAGTTAAAGATCGCAAAGGAGCAAATCTTATAAAAAGAAAATGAAGTCCAAGAGGTCAAAAAGTAGTACAAAACTCTAGAGATGGAAAATGAAGGATTGAAAGAACAACTCTAGGAATTAACGAAGAAATATAAAGCTAGCAAGGTTGAGAAGGCATGAATGCACGCCCGAAGTAAAATACTGGAATCACAAATAAAGGTATATATGGAAGAGACAGAAAATCTAAGGAATCGAAATAAGGAGCTCATGACAACTCTTCTAAGTGATCAGCCCGTAGAAGTTCAGGGAAGACCAGAAAAGGATATCAAAGAATTGGAAGAAAAGATAGCTAAGTATGAAGATCAGCTCAAGCTGGAGTAGACCACCATTGCCGAATTGGAAAAGAGGTACATGGATGATACCGCTGCTCTAAGGACTAAATGGAAAAAGGCAGAAAATCGCTATCTCATGCAATGTAAGGAAGACACAAATCATCTGGATATTGTTGCTAAAGAACTTCTCAAACACAAGGACACTATTGCTAATGCTAATGAAGAAATCAAGCAAAAAGATGAGATGATTAAGCAACTACAAGAGCAGTTAGAGCAGAAGACAATTCAGGGGACACCAGTAGTTCCAAAATCCATAGAGGCTACTGAGGAGACTGAGGTACATCCTCTCTCTCCCCCCTTATATCATTCACCACTAAGGGAGGAACAGGAGGTCCAAATTGAACTTAATACTCACGACATTGCAGAACTGAGCCGACCGAAAAGGGCACTACTGGTGTCCCAACTTACTGTTGAATTCAAAGATCAGATAATCCAGGTAATGAAGGAGGCCCAAATTGAAACCAAAAACTTGGATCAAATTTTGAAGCCTTTCAATGTACCATATGGACTACTTAAAGAACAAACGCGACAATATATAAAGACTATGATGAATAAGGATCCGGACAACAACCTCCGGTTCAGCCAAGATACATTCAAGTATACTCAAGAAGAATTCAAAAAAGCTGATTCCATATGGAGGCGCAAAGTTTTGGAAAAGAATCCCACACTACGGGTACAATGGGAAGCATCACCATACGTGCTTCAGGTCAATCCAGCATTTTGTCCCGTACCTCGCAAATGCTCTTGGACGCAATTTTGGGAAGGACAACGCCAAGGAAGCATCCATAATCAATGGCTGAATTACCCATTGTTACCTAGTCCACCACATAACTAACTACCAACGGAAGAATATATGGTAAAAACAATGGAATTTTGGATTGCATGATATGCGACTGTCTCGGACTTAGCAATTAAAATGACAAATAAGATTTTCAGCATGCTATTAACTGTAATTCAAGTCTTGCAGCATGCAAAATACACTTTTTTGAATTTCATCGGCATTACACAAGGCTCTGAAGCACTGGTTTTTTATCTCTCTACAATTCCAAGCCGCTTAACCCTGATGGCATATTATTCAAGACTTATGTTTTTGCTGTCAACATACATGCAGACTTTTGAAGAAGCATTTTTCATCGGCTTCTTCGAAATAGATTCGGAAATTTTTGTCAAAATGACTTCGAACCTGAATGCACGTCTGGTAGCTTATGAAACCAGCTTTTTTGTGGATCACCGACAAGCACCAGAGGATGGAGTGAAGTCAAGCTAGTGGAAACAATTTATGCTATGTCACGCTAATTTGCTGAATCAAAGAGAGCAAGCAGCCATATAAACTTATTCACGTCGCCACAAAAAGCCTGTCGGGAATGACAGAGTTTAGGAGGAGGGACGTGTGGAAGGGGAATCAAGCAAGAAGAAAAGAAGAAGAAGATCAAAGTCAAAAACTGCTCAATAAAGAATGAAGATCATAAAGCAAAAGAACCACCCTCTGCCGAAAGCCCCGTAGGGGCACGCATCAGGCAACAACGCAAAACAGCCAGGTCCTCAGGAAGGGAATTAAAGAACAATAAGAACCAGGACATTTCATGGGAAGGACGGACCAAGGCCAGGAACTATCCATGAAGAAGTGCAAGACAATACTTGGCAGGTAATAATCCTCTTGCTGATAGCGTGCGTTGTCAACAAAGTAAAGAGGCTCAAAGAAATACAACAAGTCAGAGGTGTGAAGACGAAGAAAAATCAGAAGACCAAAAGTTAGAAAGGGGTAGAGGTTGAAAAGTTGAAGAGGGTGACTAAGAACAGCGCATTCCTAGTCATTGGTGGCGTGCGTGGCAGCGCGACTGAATACAGCAACCCAGATTTGTGATATAAGGAATACCAAGGGGCAAACAGAAGCAAAGGACATACCTCGGATAAGATAACCAATTGTCTGAGAGTCCTTGTTGCCGCTTCGACCACTAGGTGCGTGTATTCAGAACTCTTAAACAAGCTGAGGACAAGAAGTAAATCTTGTCAAGGGACGACAGAGACAAAGAGGGGGAGAGTGTTGCAGAGCAGAGGAGCACAAAAGAAGAGCCCCAAAATTTTCAAATTAATGGGCACATTTTTTTTCTTCTTCAAGTTTTAGGAAATTCCCTCAAAGCCATGTAAATGCACTAGAGGAGTCCTCTAGTTGCATAATCCCAACTTGTTGTAGAATATCCCTTGCAAATTAGAAAGAAATTCACTTTTTAGTAATAAAGTGTCGGTCTCTTGTGTGAAAGGACCAAATTTAGGGCACATGTATATAAGTCACTTAGTGACTCTTTGTATAGACTTTTTGCCATTGGGAAGAAGAAGAGCTCCTAAATTTCGAATTTGCTTCTTTTTTGCAAATTTCCATCTTCTCTTTGATCTTCTATCTGTGTGTAATTCTTGGAATGCGTGTGTAAGACTGTTGTCTACCCATCCCCACTGTTTTTGAGCTACTGTAGTGTGTGTGTGAGCTTGTAGAAGTTGTGGAGTGAGTGTGGGTGTTTCCCGCCACTCACTATTTTGATCATAACTTGAAGCAGGATTGTCACAATCGAGTGAAGCCACTTCCAATAGATGCGTCTTGTTGAGAGCTTCGAAAGAAATACCCTAATGACTATATTCGGAGTTTGGAGCTGGGAGAAATCCTCGATTTACTGAAAACTTCTGTAAGTGGTATCATGGCAGACACTTCCAGTATTTCAGTGAGTTAGAGAGGTGGATTAGTCTTTTCTCATACATATCAGCTGAACCACTTCATTTTCCATCATTTGTGCACATGTCCTCATACACTTGGTTAGGTCGTTTGATCGGGTTGACAAATAAGCGTGTGTCAATTTCCCACTATACGCACTTGTGTGGCAATTGGGGTTTAGTCTCATTGACACAAGTCCTTGAGTCTTCTTGACTTAGGTACACAATGGAGAACAAATCTCCCATAAATTATGAAGGTGTATGTGGTGAAGAGTGGAGAAAATAAATTCCTTCTAAGGTTCAAAGCCCTCTGCTAAAATGGTAAGCAATGATATGACATGATACCCTAAAAACATGTGTATCCATACTAAAGAGCTATCTTTGCCAACCATCCTCTGTGTATGGATCTATATGGTCCCGTCAAACTCATGGAATTATCTTTCTTGAAAACTAGAAAATGAGTATGTGATACCAACGATGATAAAATCACCTATCACATCTTGCCTAGTGAGACATGTTGGCATGAATGATGAGTCCTTTTCTCCCTAGCTATAGAAGAAGATTGCTCAAAGGGAAAGGAGAAAGAGGGAATTAGCTTAGAGATCTAAGAGTGATCTCACTCTAGCTTAGAGATCTCACTTTAGCTCCTCTCTTCCATAACTAATGCATAATCCCTCATTACATACATTCTTATGAAGATGGAGAACAAATCTCCCATAAATAATGAAGGTCTGTGTGGTGAAGAGTGGAGAAAATAAATTTCCTATAACATTCAAGCCCTCTGCTCAAATGGTGAGCAATGGTATGACATGATACGCTTACCACATGTGTATCAATACTAAAGAGCTATCTCTACCAACCATCCTCTTTGTATGGATCTATATGATCCCATCAAACTAATGGAATTATCTTTCCTGAAAACTACAAAATGAGTATGTGATACCAATGATGATAAAATCACCTATCACATTCTCTATTGGAAGAATTGTTATACCATATGGAATAATGGAATGTTATATGGATTTTAATGTCTTGAGTTTTTTAATGTGATTTGTATTTTGATTTAGTAGGTGAAGAATCATGAGGGTGTGAACACGCATTGACTTTTTCAAATATTTGAATTTCCCGTGAAAAAATGCGATTCTGATTGAAAATCACGATTTTCATAAAATTCAAATAAAAAAAAGGTGATTTTCAGTTCCCACCTAAGTCACACAAAAACGTGATTCTCTAGATGTCATGGAAACTTGAGTTTAAAAAACAAACACGATTTTCAGTTGGCTAAAGATCATGATTTTCACAAATCATGATTTTTAGCTAAAAATACGATTTTGGGAAAAAACACGATTTTCAGTTGGCTCCAAAATCACGATTTTTTGAAAACGTGATTCTTAGGCAAAAACACGATTTTCAATCAAAATCATGATTTTTTTGTCATTCTCAAAATCGCGATTTTCATGTCAAAAACATGAGTTTTAGAAAACATGATTTTCATCCAAAATCGCGATTTTCAAAAACACGACTTCCATCCAAAATCGCAAATTTCATAATTTTCAGAACACGATTTCCACTAAGGTATAAAATCGTGATTTTTAGAACATGATTTTCAATCAAAATCAGGAATTTCACGATTTTCTAAAAAGATGACTTTCATCCAAGATCGCGAATTTCACGATTTTCAGAACATGATTTTCACAACTAAAAAATCGTGAATTTCACGATGTTCACGAGCTCTCAAAAACAGGATCTTCAAGCTCAACTCAACATCGTGATTGTCTCATAACACCACGATTGTCTCAGTCTTTAAAATCATGATTTTCATAAGCGCTCAGCATCTCGATTTTCACGATTTCACAAAATCATGATTTTTACAATTGTTCAGCATCGTGATTTTCATGATCCCTCAAAATCGCAATTTTCATAAGAGCTCAGCATCGTGATTTTCAGACCCCCAAAATTACAATTTTCACACAAAATCGTGATTTTTCCAAAAGTTCTTGTTTCTCTGTTTTGACCCCCAAGAGCCTGATTTGACATAACTTTTTCATCAAAAGTCCATGTTTTGAGCTCTATAGCTCGTTGGAAAGCTCGTTTCGAATCCCAACGGTGTCAATTGTTTTTTCTAGAGATAATGCATTGATTTTCAAATAGAGTAATTTGAAGTTGACCTTCAGATGGGGTTGGGAAACCAAGGTAAGAAAATTTGTTCCATGGGAAAGAAAAAAACAAAAGAGAGAAGAAATTGGGCTAAGATTGAAAAAGAGAAGGGAGATAAACATGAAAATTGCATGCAGTCAAGGAAACAGGTGAAATATCTGAGAGGGTAGGATCCTTACGGCGCAACAAGAGAATATAACAATACTTTTGTGGATATAAGAATAGGATATGACCATAGAAGGATGAGTATTTATATCAACCCTAATTGTGAGAGGAATTTAATTCATATTGACCTAGTCACCATTATTTTTTAGAACATTCAACCAACAACTCATTCGTCTATCCTCATGGATGGTGAACATTATGATTGCATGGGTCAAGTTGCGTTGCCTGTTATGGTGGATGATATGCAATTTTCATAAACATTCTTTGTCATGGAAGTTATAGATGAAGAATTGATCATTGGCACTCAAAGGTTCATTACACAAAATCATCAAGAATTTGAGGTGTCTTGTCCACCTATTACACCCACTTCTACAGATATGTCTATTGAAAATCCTAATAATTTTCCGCATTGTAACAATTGTGGATATCATCATCTTTTCAAAGATTGTGCTTTTAATGCACAAGATTGTCTTTCCACTCATGCTTTTGTATCTAATCCTTCTTTGAGAAAATCGCAGGAAACCTTGGCGAATGGAGAAATGGAGGACTCCAAGTATTTGGGGGATGTGGAAGGGCCCTCTCTTCTTGTAAAATTGGATTCCCCTCATGAAACCATAAGAAAGGATGATCTACACTTGGATCATCAAGAAGGAGATGATCAACAAATACTTTGTATCAATGATGTGAAAAATGATGTCGAATCTATGGTCAATCATGAGAATACATCACCCATTTGTACATCTAGAGATTCTATGTGTAATAAGGATAAATGTATCGATGAATCTCTAGATCAATCTCAAACCACACAACTCAATGATCCACTACATAGGAATGATGTATGTATAGAAGATCATCCTTTGTTACATTCCCCATGTAAAGATGGGTTTTCTCCAAAAACTCACATAGAAGGCCCAAAAGACCCTTAGATCAAGAAATAGAAATCACATTTTCCTTGTAATATCAAGAAAATTTGGATGGCCAAGAAGTTACTTAGAGCCCAACCAAAGCACACTATGATATGGGTACCAAAGAAAGCCCTTGTACAAAAACATCCATAATCCATGGTCTAGACCTAACGTACCTCATCTTCAAGAAAGACCACTTCTAACCAAAGGCTTTGAAGCAATCAAGTAAAAAATCCAACAAGATCTTAAGAGAAAGATCAAGGAAAAGACAAGCAAAGCAAAGACATATTGGCAGCCTAAAACCTCTTCGTGCGGCCTCCATGGGTGTCAAACCCAACCTTGCCCAATGCACAACATATGTTCAAGATGCACACCAAGTATGCATGCAAATAGGGCATCATCCAAAGGCCAAGCATTAGACACACTAAGTTTAACCCAGGCACAAAGAGGGCACATGTTCATACATTGTAAAAATTTTCTTTTTATTTTTTTCTTTTTCTTTTGTTAGGTTGGTGGAAAAAGGTATAATCCATTTCAAATGGTTGATGGGTAAGAAAAGGTTCTTGGAGTCGGACATTTGGAGGAAGCCTCATCATCGTCTCACCCTTGAGCACTTTTCTGAAGATCTATCCATTTTTGCACCATTTCTTTTTGTATGCATTGTCTAGAAATATGCATAAGATAGGGTTTCATCATAATACCATGCATAGGCACATTTTGGTTTTCCACCCATGCACCCTTAGTCTCCACTCATGCACATGGACTAAGAAGAGATGAATTACATTCATCTATTGTACATGTCATTCCATTACATCATGACATTTTCATTATGTACCTCCATTGAAAAAAAAGGGAGAGAGAGCTTGTTCCCACGTTTGGCTCATGGAACATGAATGAGTCATGCTTAGTTGAAGATGTCTAGAACTTGGCATGAATAGGGCATCCATGGTAGGAGGAGAGCTTGAAGGTTTGCAACTAGAATGATGCTTAACTACTATATGTACAAGAGCAACCAAGGAGATATCTACTTGGGGTCATTCTAATACCCTGCAAATCCTTGTATGTATACTAGGTGAGAAGACTCCTACTTATGAGAGGGGACAGGACCATGCACATGAAGAATCTCATCAATGTATCATCAAGATGGACATCCATCAACCACGGAAGATATGCCATTGGTCAATCACTATGATGGGAGTACAACACGAAGAGCAGAATATCGATCGACTTGGGTATCACAACTGTTGGATTTTATTGATCTCCAAAGTACAGCTAGAAGTAGGTGAAACCCAACAGGACCTAGTTTTGACTTTTTCACAAACTTATATGCATAGACCAATTTTCTTGCAGAGAAAATTGCTCTTTACTCACTTAGAAATTTCCAAAACTGTTTCACACACATAAACTAGACTCTAAGAGCTTTCCAACAAGATATAGAACACCTCAAATGGATAAATACACAATGAGCTATGACCTCTGCAATATGCAGCTTTAATGGAGACCTTGAAACAGAGATGAACCTGAGGACACACATCACTTGCAGAGACTACTGCTCTTAACTCACAACTCCAATGACTTTGAAACTTTCCAGAATACAAGTAGACTTATAGAGATTTTTAACAAGCCAAAGAACACATGATTTGGATACATACACAAGGAGATATGACCTCTGCAAGTTTGAGGTTTAATGGAGACCTTCAACATGGATAAAAAACAGAGAACACACACTACTTTCAGAGCGTATTGCTCTCAGCTCACAAATCCAATGATTATGAAAATTTACAAGAAGAAAGTACACAGTAAGAGCTTTCCAATGAGCTATCAAACATGTAATTTGGATATATATTGAGGGAGATAAAAGCTCTGCAATCTCTGCATACAAAACTACAATAGTGTAGAGATACACATATGACTCTATTGGACATCCCACAAGATCACGACTTTTCTCCTCTTTTTATAGCATGGGAAACTAATCTAAAACCTTCCTAATACATCTAAATTCGTGGTAGACACTTGGATGGAGGTATTACATGACTCAAGTGCTCAAATAAGCAAAGTATTGATGGACTTTGAGAACTAGCCACATCGACCTTCCACTAGGACACCACTGAAGCTCCTTTGTGACTCACTAATTTGACTCATCATGTTCTAGAACTCACGTGGTATTTTTGCTACATTTTATGAATAATATGAGCCTTCTTGAAGTATTTGAAGACTTCCCAAAGGTATTTACATAATTTGAAACTTGTACCCTACATAAAACAAATGTTCGCAACATTCTCCCCCTCAAGTTTCAAAGGGTATTTCCTTCATGCCAAGAATATAGTTGAATCTTTGAAGCTTTGGTCCATCCAAGGATTTGGTGAAGATATCTGCAACCCTATCCTTTGTTCCAACAAAAGAAACGTGCACTTCATTGTTCATGGCTTTCTCTCGAACATAATGATAGTGAACCTCTATATGCTTTGTTCTAGCATGAAAAATAGGATTTGAGGTCATATGAATGCTGCTCAAGTTATCCCCATATATCAGTGGTACATCAACCTGCACATTCAAGTCATGAAACAACTTTTTAAACCACATAACCTCAGTAGTAGCCAATGCTAAACCCCTATACTCAGCCTCTGTAGAAGATAAAGCAACTGTAGGATGTTTCTTTGAACTCCATGTTAATGTCTTGTTTCCTGCTATTACCACATATCCACTTGTGGATCTTCTGTCATCTTTGCTTCCAACCCAATCTGCATCACTAAAGACTTTAAGAGTTAGATCAGCATCATGACTATAAAATAATCCTTCGTTCATGGTACCTTTCAAATACCTAAGCACTCTTTTTGTTGCATGCATATGAGGTACTCTAGGTTCATGCATAAACTGTGACAATACTCCCACTGCATAACATATATCAGGTCTAGTTTTTGTTGCATAAATCAAAGATCCTACCATGGATCTATATACATTCATATCATGCAACTCATCACCTTCCTTTGCACTCAGCTTTACATTACATTCCATTGGAGTAGAAACAAATTTACATTCCTGCATACCAAACCTTTTCAGCATATCACATATATACTTTCTTTGTATCAACCACATACCTTCATCGATATACACAATTTCAATTCCAAGAAAGTATCTGAGCAAACCAAGATCTGAAATTTTAAATTCCTTTCCCAAATTACCTTTTATCTCATCAATTGCTTTTGCATCATTCCCTGTAATCAACAAGTCATCCACATAAATGCATACATAGACACACATGCCATCTACATGTTTTACATAAAGTGAAGGATCAGCATGACTCGCTGTGTATCCTTGCAGCATAAGATACTTTACCAACCTTGCATTCCATGCCCTTGGTGCCTGCTTAAGACCATACAATGCCTTCTTTAACCTGCATACATGATTAGGACATTTTGCATCCACATAACCATCTGGTTGTGACATATACACTTCTTCATTTAACTCACCATTAAGAAAGGCATTCTTTATATCGAGTTGATATATATTCCACCTTTTACTTGTAGCTAAAGCCAACAAAGTTCTCACCGTTGCCATATTTGCTACTGGACTAAATGTTTCCTCATAGTCCACACCTTCAGTTTGATTATATCCTTTTGCTACAAGTTTAGCCTTATATCTAGACACACTACCATCACTATTTCTTTTAATCTTAAAAACCCACTTGCAACCAATTACCTTTTGCTTTGGTGTACTTGGAACTAAATTCCAAGTCTTGTTATCCTGTAGTGCTTCCATTTCTTCTCTCATTGCTTTCTCCCACTTTTCATCTCCTTTGGCCTCATCATAACATGTGGGTTCATTTTCCTGCTCAACTTTTGTCATAAAAGCATAATGAGTATTCATGAAAGATTCATAAGTATACCTTTGAGGTTGCTTACTTACTCTTGAAGTTCTTCTTACCTCCAATGTAGATGCTCTTCCTTTCTTATTAGGAACCTTTGATGATTCTCCATACTCACATACATCACTAATTTCCTCTCCTTCATCATTAACTTCAACAAGTTTGAGTTTACCTTTACTTTTAACACTTGGAGGTGACTCTTGCCTTAATCTTCCATTGAAAGGTGATCCTCTTTCTTCATCTAAACCACTCCTTTCATCATTTAAACTTCCTGATGGCTGAACTATGCATTCATCTCCTTCAACCACACCTTCTTCATTTTCATCCATGACCTGCAAACAATTCTTATCTGCATACCATGAAAGTGATTCATCAAAGTTTACATCTCTTGACACAACAACCTTATTGGTATGAGGATTATAGCATCTATATCCTCTTTGAGTATCTGCATAACCAATAAATATACATTTTTCTGATTTCGCATCAAGTTTAGATCTCACCTCACTAGGTACATGTACATAACATACACAACCAAATACTTTCAAATGACTTACACTTGGTTTCCTTCCATGCCATACCTCATATGGTGTCAAATGATGAACTCCAGCAGTCGGAACTCTATTCATAATGTAAACACTTGTGCTAACAGCTTCAGCCCAAAAATAATTAGGCAAACACATATCATTAAGCATGCTTCTAGATGCTTCTGCTATGATTCTGTTTCTTCTTTCTGCGACTCCATTTTGTTGTGGTGTATACCTGCATGTAACTTCTCTTTTGATACCTTCATCATGCAAAAAATCAGTAAAAGCTTGAGAGAAATACTCTACCCCTCCATCGGATCTTAGCTTCTTAATATACCTTCCTGTTTGCTTTTCGACATATGATTTGAACTTCTTGAAACAATCAAAGACCTCACTCTTATGTTTAATAAAATACACAAATATCATTCTACTATGATCGTCAATGAATGATACATAATACTTATTACCAACCAAGGATGCCTCTTTAGTAGGTCCCCACACATCTGTGTGTATGAGATCTAGCAAACCATCACTTACATAGCTTGAATGCTTGAAAGGTTCTCTACTCTGCTTACCCATTTGACATGTTTCACAAAGATGCACCATATGTTGCTTAGTAAGATCAGGTAATCCTTCAACAATCCTCTTTTTTGATAGCTCCTTTAACCTGTGTACATTCATGTGTCCAATCCTTTTGTGCCATAGATCAAGCTCTGCTATTCGATGCATACCATAAGAGAAATAGTTTGTATGATTTGGGTTTACCTTGAATGTAAACAATCTACCTTGTTTTTGACCTCTAGCAATTAACCTCCTTTGCTTTGGATCCTCAATGAAGCAATCTGCATGATTAAATCTCACTTGTAGACCTTTTTCTACCATTTGACCAACCGACATCAAATTCTTAGTGATCGTTGGCACATAAAGTACATCCTTCAAGCAATTTGTCTTGCTCTTATCCTGCATAACAACATCTCCAACCTGCATAATCTTATGTGTTGTATCATCTCCTGTTTCAACATGACCTTTACATGACGGATTATGCATATTAGAAAACCATGAAGCATCATGAGACATGTGATTAAAACAACCACTATCTACATACCATACATCGCTATTGCAATTCATCTTAGTTTCTACATTCATCATAAGAAGAGAATCATAATCATCACTTTTACCTTCAACTGCATAATTTCGTTGTTGTTTACCTCTTCTTGAATAGCCTCCTCTTCGATTACCACCTTGATTATTTCATTTTGATAACAATCTTTGGCATAGTGTCCATACCTTCCACATATATAGCAATTGTTCTTATTATCTTCACTCCTTTGTCTTTGGTTGTAGTTGTAGTAGCCTCTCGTACCTCTAGCGCTTGATCTTCCTCTTCCTCTTGTGTTGAAGAAGCCACTTGAAGTCCTTTGATCATCGCTCCTTCTTCCTCGACCTCTATTTGAACCTCTTCCACCTCTGTTTCCACCTCTTGATGATCCTACATAAAGAGCTTGTCCTTGAGATCCTTTTTTATTTGAAGTAGAACCATTTAGATTCATCTCCTCCGTGACCATGAGGGCAATAAGTTGATCAAAATCTGGTAATTCTCCTCTGACATAAAGTGAAGTAATGAAGGGTTTCCATCTCTCATCATCTTTGAGTCCATTGAGAGTATGTGCAACCAAGTCGTCGTCCTCCACATGAGCTTGAATTGATCCTAGTTGATCTGCAATCTCTTTAACTTTCAATATGTAATCATTGACCAATGTCCTTGTATCTTTCTTTATGTTATTCAACTCATTTTTGAGTTGAATCTTCCTTGCTCTTGTACCTATAGCATACAACCTTTCCAATGCAAGCCAAACATCTCTACTTGTGTCTAGATCTTGTATGTGTCCTACCATTGAATCTTGAATATTTTGTGATAAAATGAATATAACCCTTTTGTCTCTCTCATTTCAAAGTCTAAACTCCCTCAATTGTTGCTGATTTGGGTCCTCTGGTAATGTGGGTTTGATATCTGTGCCGTCAATCAAACCATACAAGCCTCTACCTTGCAAGTATGTTGTGATTCTAAACTTCCATGCCTGATAATTGGTCTTATCAAGCTTCTCTATTTGTGCATGTTGGTCTCCCATAATACAAATGCTAAGCTTCCTCCTTTAAGCCTCCTTTCCAATGTGTGTGATGAGAAGAAATATAATATTTACCTTGTAAATGAGGTATGTGCACCTTTCTTTGCTTGGATGTTGCTTCAGATGCCTCCTTGCAATCTTCTTCTACCTTTGTGTAGTGTTGATGATGAACTGCTTCTTTGATAGCTTCAAATTCTTCGTCAAGGTATGATAACCTTCTCCAAGCCTCCAAGTACTTGCTCTGATACCAATGTTGGATTTTATTGATCTCCAAAGTACAGCTAGAAGTAGGTGAAACCCAACAAGACCTAGTTGACTTTTTCACAAACTTATATGCATAGACCAATTTTCTTGCAGAGAAAATTGCTCTTTACTCACTTAGAATTTTCCAAAACTGTTTCACACGCATAAACTAGACTCTACTTTCCAAAAAGATATAGAACACCTCAAATGGATAAATACACAATGAGCTATGACCTGTGCAATATGCAGCTTTAATGGAGACCTTGAAACAGAGATGAACCTGAGGACACACATCACTTGCAGAGACTACTGCTCTTAATTAACACCTCCAATGACTTTGAAACTTTCCAAAATACAAGTAGACTTAAAGAACTTTCTAACAAGCCAAAGAACACATGATTTGGATACATACACAAGGAGATATGACCTCTGCAAGTTTGAGGTTTAATGGAGACCTTCAGCATGGATTAAAAACAGAGAACACACACTACTTGCAGAGAGTATTTCTCTCAGCTCACAAATCCAATGATTATGAAAATTTACAGGAAGAAAGTAGACAGTAAGAGCTTTCCAAGGAGCTATCAAACATGTAATTTGGATATATAATAAGGGAGATACAAGCTCTGCAATCTCTGCATACAAAACTACAATAGCGTAGAGATACACATATGACTCTATTGGACATCCCACAAGATCACGACTTTTCTCCTCTTTTTATAGCATGGGAAACTAATCTAAAACCTTCCTAATACATCTAAATTCGTGGTAGATACTTGGATGGCGGTATTACATGACTCAAGTGCTCAAATAAGCAAAGTATTGATGGACTTTGAGAACTAGCCACATCGACCTTCCACTAGGACACCACTGAAGCTCCTTTGTGACTCACTAATTTGACTCACCATGTTCTAGAACTCACGTGGTATTTTTGCTACATTTTATGAATAATATGAGCCTTCTTGAAGTATTTGAAGACTTCCCAAAGGTATTTACATAATTTGAAACTTGTACCCTACATAAAACAAATGTTCGCAACATTAACAACTCTCGTAGATTAGGAAACCTCTTCGTCAGCATACCCTTGAGCACTTAGCTCCAGACCTCCAATTTTCGCACCATACTTCTTCCAATGCATTTTCCAAGTAAGCATGCATAGGGCCACACTACAAGGCCATGCACAAGGCACATGATTTCTTCAACCCATGCACTAACACACTTACCCATCATTCACTATGGGTTACGAGTACTTGGCATGACTACAATGAACATCACCTTTGGAAGATCTAGAGGATATCACGGGGAGAACATCAACACCTAGATAGCAATTCGGAGCCAGCAATTGCTACAACTCAACCTTGACAATCTCCTTTTGAGCAACTATTAATTTTTGGCAGCTCACAATGATCCATTCTCACTAGAATCCAAGGAAGAAACACATACAAAGGAAAGGACACTACCTCTCAAAGAGCTACATGGAACAACCACTACAACAAGGGTTTGTCAGGGATGATAGACTCGAGAGGCAGGCAGAGTGTTGGAACTCAAGGTCAAGCACAAAGCATTGAAGCACATCAAAGAAGTGAACATCCAAGAAGAGGAAGCAAGTAGGGAGCTCCAAGAAGCACATGTCAAATTTTCAAAAGAAATTCCTATAAAAATAGTGATTTTCATTACTAAAAGCCATTGTGAATACCATTTCACCGTTTTGCAACTGCATTGTGTTCAAGCCAAGGAGTCCTAGAGCTTGAGGAGTATTAGAAGTATCATCCTACCGATTTTAATAATTTTTAGATTTCCTTTGAGCCCTCATATAAGCCCTTGAACCTAATTTTTAACTAGGTCAGACATGAGGTGTGGACATGGCCAAAACTACTCAAAAGACTATAAAAAGAGCTAGAGAGCTCATTTTGGAGGTTGGCTTTTTTTAGATTTCAGCTTTGTAATAGATTTCTTTTATAATCGAAGTCCTTCCATTGTTCCACTCTTTGCTCTTACCTTGCGCATGTGTGTGTGTAAGTGTGTGCATGCTTGTGAGCTTTCACTCACACAGTTGTGCCTTCACTCGCTCATGGTCTTCATACCAGTCCTCACATCTCCGTAGATTGACAAGTAAAGGAGGTGGTGCTTATGCTTGAGCTACACTAGTGGATAAAGCATATCTCTTGTAAGTATGAGGTTGTGGGTTTAAATCCCCTACGTACTAAATAAAGGAACTAAGAGAGCTAACTAGAGAAATAAGTAATCTAACTAGGAAAATAACTAAGCTCTTATTGCCACTCATATGTTCTAATTGGTTTGCGCATAGCCAATAGTTGCCAACGAAACCAAAGGGAACCAAAGATAACCATGAGTGCCCGAGAAGCCAAAGATACAAAAGTTATGTCATAGTTCTATGCCTTAGTCAAAAGCTTGGAGTAAGCCAAGGGAGTAACCAAATGGAAAGCCGAGTTGATAACCGAATTGATAAATGAGCTTGATAACTGAACCAAACTGGAATAGTGAGTACATGGAGCACAGTGAGCACAATGAGTAGAGGGAGCACAGTGAGCACAGTGAGCATAGTGAGTATAGTGAGGACAATAAGCATAGTGATTACAGTGAGTACAGTGAGCAAAGTGAGCACAGTGCATGGTAACAAATTCGAAAAAATTCAAAAAACACATCGACGAACCAAAATCAAACAAACTTAATAAAAGAAAACCTAGATCGGACGATCGAAGCCGATGCCGAATCACAAGCGAACGCCATGAATCATGACTGGATGCCAAACGTACACCTCTGTAGATGTGCCTTGGCTCTGATACCATTGTTGAACAAATCTTGCAAACGTACATATGTAGAGATAGTATAAAAATAAAATCTCACAAAAGCATAAACAAAATAGATAGAGACAAGAGACTCGACACAATATTGGGTACAATCTCCCTCCATATACTCTGATGGGCAAGTCTATCAGAGTATGTGTATTTATAAGTATTTCTCATTACATCCTAAATAGAAGATACATGAGGATAGCACTTCAAAATGGATGCATTTACAAAAATTTTCTTTATTTACAAAATTGCTGCTTTTTAAGAGATCTACTATTTTTACAAAAATGTCACTTTCTAAAGCGATATATTATTTTTACAAGAAAAATATCTAAAGTACTATCTTTTAACTATCCTCAAAAAAATTATTGAGCGCCGAGCAATGGCGAGCTCCGTATGTGTAGCAATTCATGAAAAAATAGAGGAGCTTACTCTCCCTTCCAGTTCCTAACTCCTTCTCGCACAATAATGCATGAAAAACGGTATGAAAATGATGAAAATGCACTAAAAACAAGAAATTTCTATGAGGAAGAAGTTGGATGAAGATGATGATGAAGAAGAAGAAGAAAAATCAGAAAATGAACAAAAATGATAGTTTTTTACCTTCCAATGTCGCAAATCTACGATCTTACCATCACAACGCTCGTCCTCAAAGCTCTCTCCCTAGCAACGGTGCCAAAATTTGGTGTAGCTTAAGCTTAAGCACCACCTCCTTTACTTGTCAATCTGCAGAGATGTGAGGAATCGTATGAATACCATGGGTGAGTGAAGGCACAAGTGCTTGTGTGAAAGCACATAAGCATGCACACACATACAAACACACACAAGGTAAGAGCAAAGAGTGGAACAATGGAAGGACTTCGATTATAAAAGAAATCTATTACAAATCTGAACTCTACAACAAGCCAACCTCCAAAATGAGCTCTCTAGCTCTTTTTATAGTTTTTTGAGTAGTTTTGGCCCTATCCAGACCTAGTGCCCGGCCTAGTTAAAAATTAGGTTCCATGGCTTATTTGAGGGCACAAATGAAGTCTAAAAATTATGAAAATTGGTAGGATGATACTTCTAATACTCCTCAAGCTTGAGGACTCCTCGGCTTGAACAAAATGGAGTTTGGAAAAGGTTAAATGGTATTTACAATGGCTTTTAATGATGAAAATCACTATTTTTATGGGGATTTCTTTTGAAAATTTGACGTGCTTATTGGAGCTCCCTACTTGCTCCCTCTTCTTGTATGTTCACTTCCCTGATGTGCTTCAATGCTTTGTGCTTGAGCTTGAGTTCCAACAACTAGTGATACCCCATTCCTTTTAATTGGTATTTAGCATAACTTCTAACACTCTCTTCCCCCTTATTTATGTATTTATTTAATACTCTCATTTTATTTATTTATTTATTATTATTACTATTTCTTTTTATATACACTATTGTTAAAAATCTTTTCACATGTTTACTCCTAGGTTTTGGTTCTATATGAGGCCATGGACCCTACCCATAATATCGAGGATTTTGGTACATCACCCCTACCTGACATACTGATTGAGCAACACTTGGAGCTTTTGCGGTGCAAACTCCAAAATGCTCAAAACAAGAGAAAAGAATGTGATGCTGCACTCCAACAACTATAGAGTGGTGACAATAACCTAAATAGGGTGGTGAAGTCCATTATCACTGCTCAAGAACAAGGCATATAGTCCAAAATTGGTGCCAAAACTTTCCAATTTTTGCGATTTGATGGGCCAAAGGATGGCAAATTTGTTCTTTCATGGCTATCCCAATTTGAAGATTTTTATTCTCACGAATCATATTTTGAAAATGAGAAAGTGAAATTTGTTACTAATTATTTAGTGGGTAAGACCTAATTATGATGCCATGTTTTGTGGCACAACACGGACCGCCCCACCACATGGATTGCATTTCAAGAAAAGATCAAGGAGGCTTTCCTTCCTTCTTAGTTCCACTTACATGCTCATCGATCATGGACAAATTTTGGATGGAAAGAACGAGATATTGTGCCTAGATACACTGGATGTTTTTGGCAATGACTACCACTTATTTGTTCGCTTGAAACAGTTCCTAAAGATACCTTGCAATAGAAGTATGAAGATGGTTTGGAGATGGGAATCCAAGCATAGCTCAACACTCTACATCCTATGACCCTCTATGAAACTATTTCTTTTGCACATGACGCTAAAAAGGAGTTCAATTCATCACCAAGTCCATTCGCTTACAACGACTTGATTGGATGTGTCCCACATGATGTTGGGAAGCCTTTTCACTCCATCACCAATTTTATTACTGGTCTTCCTACAACTTCATCTCATAATGATATGATTTGGACAATTGTTGATAGGTTTAGTAAACAAACATATTTTTGATGAGTCTTTTCCTCATTGGCCATAGAAGAAGAGTGCTTAAACAAAAGTTGTTTCCACCATCCCGTACCAGTGGAAGCTTCTTCTAATTCATGTTGTAATACCTACAGTAAGTCAATGTATATTCCATATATATATAATGGAATTTGTAGGTGGAATCTAATGAGTCCCATATCCTCGAGCTAGTATATTTTGTTTCTAGTCAACATGTGAAAATGGATATCCCTTTCTTATTCCAAACTAACTTGTTCTTAAGTACCAAGAATAGGTATGAGTACCTCTATCTAGATCCCAACATACATATATGTATTGGGTACCCCAAATATTCCTCATTGAGGGAGCTATGCTCTAAGTCATAGAGCTAGTGCCATGCCTGTGGCCGTCCTAACCATCACTCAATTCACATAAGCACTTGTTGATGCTTTCTCATGAAACCCAATCCTATGACTCCATCTAATTGGTTTCCTTAGTAGTGTAGCTAAAATGCTTAACTACTTACTCAAGTGATATGTATGAGTGAAATAGTCACTCTTTGGGTATTCATCATGATAGCCCATAGTCTCCTAATCATCTTGTGAGACTCTTTTGAAGATAAGTAAATCTTCAACACATTGCAGATTATCATAAATGTATCTTCTGCACCTATATGCAACTTTCTATTACCTATAGGATTGCTTCTACACATTCCTAAGGGTGAAGGTATAACTCCTTCCCCTTAGCAATCCTATGGTCTAAATCCATAAGGATTATGATTAGGGATCCAATTTACTAATGAAGTTTCCTTATCTATGATGCTTTGATGGTCTTAAGTCCATCAAGCACATGCATATAAGCATGTTTACACTTTATGAATGTTTGCAGATAAGGATGCTACCATGCCACAACATTCTTATCTAAATGTGAGTTCATATATAACACCGTGAGGTGAGAAAAATTTTGATAGCATTTCCCCAAGGAAATGGAGTCCCAAAAAATTTTAACCATAGAATAAAGCATAAGGCCTTGTGGGCCAATGGCACATAGACCATCCAATATAAAATAGGGCTTGGAAAGCCCATGGCATGCACACCATATACTCATAGCACATCACAACCTTCAAATGATTTTATTGCTGAAAAATGTGAGCAAAAATAAAACAAAGCATTTAAATGGATCAAGCTCCTATTGACATGTAAGAAGAACAAGAAAAACAAAATAATAATATTTTTTCAATGGATAAGATAATATTTATGATAGAAAAGTGCAAATGGACATTCAAGAGAAACAAAATTGTTGTGCAAAACACTTTATCCTAAGACCTAGTGTGCAATCACAAAGAGAAGGATTCTACATTACATATCCAAGATCAAATAGGAAGTTCAATTACAAGCACATTGAAGAAAATCAAGATACAAAGTCAAATCAAACAGGAGGATTATCAATACAAATGATGATGATGATGAAGATTTGTGAAAGATCTTATTGTTAGTGTCCATGTGAGAGGCCAAATGGCCAGTAGACACTTTTGTATATGTTCTTTAATAAAGCATATAGTGGCTTGGTCAGCCATAGATTGTAGGTTTGCTCACATTTGTAACACCTAAGAAATCTATGTTCGTGCTCTCTCTATGTACAATTTTTTTCTTTGCATTCTGCAAGCTTGTGTGGACTATTGTGTGCCGCATCTAGAGCTCAATTTTCTACTTGTGAGGGTATCATTGTGGAGCTCTTGAGAAGGAGAGTCAATCGTGGTGCATCTCTATTGAAATACTTTAAAAGAAACCCCAAAGAGAAAAATAAGTAATCTTGAAAAAGAGGAAAAGGAGAAGAATATTTGGTATTTGCAAAAGAGCTTCAATTAAACCTTAAGAGAAAGGCACACAAACAAGAAATAGAAAACTGAGAGGGAGACCAATAACAGGAACAAAAGCATGAGTGGATACAAGAACAACCACAAGGATAACAAGCAAAAGAATAAGTAGAGAGAGCTTGAAACAGAAATGAAAAGAGAAGGGAAATTATTATACGATAAACCACACCTTGGAAAGGTCAATCTAGACCATTGCCAGTACCAATAACTAAAAGGAAGTACAAATACAAACCAAGTATTCGTTGCTCTATGTGCGTTTATCACTTTGTAAGATGCGACCAAAGAGATTGTGACATCCATTTTTGCTGATAGTATTCTATGCTATGTATGTGGCAAGTGTGGGACATTGATCCACAAGGGCCATGATATTGATCCATAGGGATCAGTCCATGTGTGTGAGGGACAAGGGCCAGCTAGCCAAGGTCCCAATATGTTGATATTCCACATCGATTTGGGATGGTTAGGTCCACATTCGATGATGAGACATTTAGATTTCTATAGCTGCTTAAAATTATGAAGGATTTTGCCAAATTAACAACATTTTTTCTCTGGAGGATAGTGATGTTCTATAATAGGGATCAATCATACACACTTTTGCCGGCACTCAAATCCAAATTTCATGCCATGGAACTTCAAGCTTGGTGCTTTTAATTTCAAATAGTTTCAATAACTCTTATGTTCTGCAATATTTAATCAACATTTTTTTCTCTATAGAATAAAGATTAGTATCAGTCACACACTAGGTTTGCATTTTGTTAGTGTCAGTAATGTTTTGACTATTGGATATTATGAAAAAGTGAGCAAGAAGAGGGTAAGAGACTACTATATATAGTAAGGGGTACTTAGAAGAGGGTAAGAAGGTGGTAAGAGACTATTAAATATTAATAAGACTCTTGGGAGTATTTAGATAGTAGAAGGACATTTTTTAGAGTGAATTTTGATGGCTTGAAAGAAGACAAGTCTTATTAATCAGATAGTAAAAATTCTTTGGTCTAGATTTTTAGTATGTCATAAGAATATATACATGATCTTTAATTTCTAATTGCTAGTTTTTTAAGGGGATCAACACAATTTTACAGAAATCTTTTCAATCAAGATCTCAATATGACCTAACTTTCATACACCATTGAATATTGAAGCAAGTATTTGTATTATGGATTTTATTTTGAAGGTATCTTTTGTATCACTTTATCCATTTGATGGGAATATCTAGTGAACAAAAATGAGAACATGCAATAGTTTTTGTTATGAGCACAATGGAGTTTAGAACCCACTCAGGGTATTGGGTAGGGATGCTTTTTAATTCACCCTAATCATTATTTCCATACTTTGCACTAGATTCAACCTATCAAGTGCAAAGCTAAATATGTACACACCATGAAGACATACATGGATGGATGCACTTGCCCATGCACCTCCATAATTCACCGTTGATTTCATTGCCATTCACATAGGTGTAGCATGTTGGTCTAGGATAATTGTATGTGTCAAAAGTATACTAGTACATGTTAAGAGAAATAATTCCACTATGATTATAAGAAATTAGGAAAAGAGTAAAAATAAAAAACAATTCATTAGGATTATTCCTAGACTCATCATAAAAGTTTTGAAGTTAACCCTAGAGTAAAAATTGCTAGTGGTATTAATCAATTAAGAGTTTAAGAACCCATTTAAGGATTCAGACATATTAAGTAATGGTGTAAAAAGGATCCATAAGATCAAATATGTTACTAGAAGAGAGAAGTGCCACTTTGAGATAGTTTCTAATCAAATGCCATACCATGGACAATGATACTTAAGCCTTTGGTGCATCAATCAGATTCTCTCAATTTGGAATTCAAAGACCATTAGCCAATGCTTAGACTTGAGTGCAAGGAGAGATCTCTAGAAAATTTATGGGGTAAGATATTGAGCTTTGTCAGTTGAAAATGGAGATCTTAAGATATAGACTAAAGTTTTTGTCATCATCACCAAGTCAACAAGAATTGTTCAGATATGGAAGAAGATTTTCCATGTGATTGCGATTGCAACTACTATATACTTTGCCAAAGTACTCGTATCGAACACATGAAATGACTCATGAGATGAAGAAATTTACGCATCCTAAGCAAGGATTCCAAGATAAGATTGGATATGGGGAAGATTATTTCAAGATGACATATAAAGAGGTAAAAGGATCAAGTCATACCCAAGGATTTGAAGATTTAAGTTAAGAGTAGTATTCTATTAGAAGCAATCTTATATGCTTTGTTGCATAGAATGAAAGTAATAATTCAAGCATGGAGCAAGGTATAGTTTGGAACAAGGCTCAAGTTTACATGATGGTGTAACTCTAGGCTTGATGGTCTCAAACATCAATTTTTGTATTGGAATCTAACTGGGTAAGGTGGTATGGGATGCCATAATTAAGGTGATAGATGGACAAGATCAAGTTCAAGATCATGTTCACGTCTAACTCTTTGAGAAAGCATCCTAATTTTGGGCAATTATGAAATTTATTTAGGATTTGTTTTAGTCCATTCAAATTTATGTTGAAAAAGGTGAGGGGAAACTTGTTTCCTACACTCTACATGGACCCTAAATCGAGGATTGTACACAGTGGTCCTCTAGTTATGAAAGGAGCAATGAAAAAGGTGGGAAAAATGCTCTTCAATTTGGACCATGTGCTTGGGGGAAATGCTAATACATAGTTATACCTTGAAGCATAATTTCTAGGGTAAGAAAATCATTCAAGGGGGCAAATGTTATAAATTAGCTTGGACAAGGTTCAAGGTAAGTTTATCGATAGTATTAATTCTAGAGTATTAAACATTTCACAAGATTAACCTAGTGGTTAAGTCTCAAGGATAGGAAGGAGGAGGGCTTGGGTTCAATCCTCACGAGTGCCTTGAGGAGAATATTTTTCTCTAAAGCCTTCTAGAATCATGAACTCTAATTAACTAGACTAGAGGGGACTTAAATCAAGTTTTGAGTCCACCTAGCACAAGTAGACTCAAGTGGAAGGTTCTAGAGCAATTATGGAGGTTCCCCATGCATATGTGGGCTCGATTTATCTCCAAAGATCATCGTTAGTCCTAGAATCAATTGAATTGTAGGTTGGGTAAAGAGTCATAAGCCATTATCTCATGTCTTTGCTAGCTACTTTATAACATGGTTGAACCATGACAATCACGTTTCATTTTTCATTCATGTGATTTTTGAACTCATGAGGACCCTATAGGAAGAAGAGATATCAAAAAAACCTTTCTAAATTACTCTCCATGACCATTTTAGGCACTTGAATTACTATTAAATGTACTCAAAACACTACAAAAATAATGCTTCAATTTATGATTCCACTGAAACAAAAAGTCATAAAAATTTAGGAAAACTTATAATTTGATTAATTATCCACGTTTGACATGCGATACATATAGTGATTAACTAAAATCACTTAATGAATACATAATCAATTCTAAATGCCAAGAGCATGTTCTTGTGTTGAAATATGATGCTCTTTGTGAGAAAGACTTGACTGATGTGTGTGTGACTCACCTCCCATCCATATATACCCTCTTGTGCTCTAAAAATAGTAATAATGTACTCTAAAAATAGCAATGATCTAGAATAGTCTAGTGTGAACATGTGGCCATCATGCAACACTTATTCCCATTACTACCAAAGTAACTTAGGGTATCCCCCAAGCTTGGGACCTTGGCTAGTTGGCCCTTGTCCCTCACACACATGGACTGATCCCTATGGATCAATATCATAATTCCTGTGGATCAATCTCTGACACTCTCTCCACCTTCTGAGATCATTCTCCTCAATGATCAATGAGGAAAAGTACTTGTGAACCAGAGCTTCTGATTCCCAAGTAGACTTAGTAAGTGGTAATCCTCTCCAAGCTACTAGATACTCTTGGATGACATGATTCCTCAATTGCTTCTGTCTTCGATCTAATATCATCTCATGTTTAATGACACCTTCAATTTGTCAAATACTAACTTCTAGAACTGTCCTATAAATCTAACATCCCTATCTAAAACTATGGATGCCAGTAACCCTGTGGAGCTTCTATCATCTCCTACATGGGTATGAAATGAGCCATCTTGCTCATTTTGGCACATAAAGCATTGTTGAACATAAGTGTGGACATCTCTGGTTAATCCAGGCCACTAGAATGTTCTTTCTAACAAGTTCTATTTTCTTGTCAACATGTGGATGTCCTGCACAAGGCACATCATGGTTTTCATGCATTAATTTTCTTCTCAAATCTTGGGAATGTGATAGGAAAACCTTTCCTTTCCATCTAAATATTCCATTCTCATGTGAGAAATTGGAATACAAAATGGACTTGTTCACTCTGCTAGGGGAAGAAACAGCTAGAACTATCATGTCTCCTATAATAGAGTCATCACTGATGGCTCAAATAATCTATAAAAAATGTGGATCTTCCACTTGTGCTTCCTTTATCTCTTGAAGCAATGAGCTTTCTAGAATTATAAAGCTCATTTGATACATTATCTGTGATAATGCATTAGCAACTATGTTCTCTTTGGCTCTTCTATACAGGATTTCCATGTGAAACTCCTGCATGAGCTCAACCCAACAAGCATGTCTGCCTCAAAGATCTGAATGACTACAAAAGTACTTAAGTGTATGGTGATCTGTGTATACCTTAAAGTTTGCACCATAAAGATAGTGTCTCAAGACTTTAAGTACATGCCCCACTGCATAAAACTCATGTTCATGCACTAGCCAGTTGTGTTGTGCACTGGTCAATTTCTTGCTCCCAAAAGCTATGGGCCTACCATATTGGCTCAAAATTGTCCCTATGGCTATGACATTAGCATCTATCTCTAGTTCAAAGGGTTTCTGTGGATCTACCACTTTGAGCATAGGAGCTCGTATCAAAACTATCTTGCTGCTCATGCTTCCATGCAAATTGAAATTTGGCTTGAAGTAAGTTCATCATAGGCACTACTATCAATGAATAGGAAGAGATGAATTTCTGATAGAAATCAAAAAGTCCTAAAATGATCGTAACTGCTCCTCATCCTGAGGAGTAGGCCAAGATAATATAACTGAGACCTTCTTGGGATCCATCTAAACCCCATAGGCTAATACCGCATGCCCTAGATACTCTATCCTTGGAACAAACAACTGAGCCTTCTCTAGATTAACTGAGTCTTATGTACATCATGATCTCTTACTCTAATCTAATGGTAGTCACTTTTCAAATTCTATTTTACTAAATAAAACGGCTCCACCTAGAGCATCTAAAAGATCATCAATCCTGGGCATAAGATATCTGTGTCTAATAATACTCTTATTGAGTGCTCGATAGTCAACACACATCCTATAAGTTCCATCTTTCTTTATCACTAGAGGAACTGGTAATACAAAGGGTGACTAATTGGGTCTAATCAACCCTTTTCTATAAGTATTCATCCATGAATTTGTAGACTTCATTCTCCTCCTACAAACTCATATGAAATGGTGACTAAGAAATCAAACTTGCTCTTGGTACCAATTCGATTCTATGCTCTATGTTCCTACAAGGAGGCAAACAAGATGTTAATTCTTTTAAGAGCAACTCTTGGAATTTTGCTCTCATTTTCACGGAAAGTGCTGAAGCATTTCAACTAGAGTCTCCATGACTACATGAATCCATCATACTACATGACGAAGGCACAAAGTAAAGAAAATAAATAAGCTTACAATCAATTTTAAGCAACTTGGTAGCATTTACCAATCATGTCTCTTGGAGATCTAGTTCTCCATGGATCAATACTCACCTCCCTTCATGCTCAAACTTGATAAATTTACTTGGTTACTATTTATGATGTACTGTAAATAGAAACATCAAATTTGCTTCTCAACTGTCTTCCATTTGGAACTAACTTTCTTACTTGTAGACCTTGCATTGTTGTATAATCACTCTGTACTAGAGACAACCTTGCCTTGTCTAATAAATGCAAACCATGCCTTGCTATATAACCTTGTCTCACTCCCTACTACGGATTTAGACAATAGCCTTGGCTTGTTTACTCTTTGCAAACCTTGCCTTTATATATATCTTGGCCATTCTTAAATATTTGACCCACAAAGTTGCCTTGTTCGCTCACTACAAACCTTGCCTTTCTGTGTATCTTGGCCATTCTAGAGTTCTTAGCCTACTGACTTTCCTTGCTTGCTTAATGAAAATGAGTCCACCTAGGATCTCTATTCTTTACTTTTAAGTAGATAGATAGATGGAACTACCCCATCTACGCCTATTAAACTGTCACAGAATCAAGTTATGATTCCTTATATAGAACTAGTAACTTTAAAGTCTATGTCTCAACCTCCAGATCTAGGAAGTTCTTACATTACTTTTCTTTTACTATTTCTAACTATGGCATTCTAATCAAAATTTATTTGCCCTTTTTATTCCAAAAATCTGAAGTCTATACTTCTTGTGAAATAAACTCCTTTGTTCTATACACATAGAAATGTATGTTATAGCTCATAGCTATGTAATTATAGTAACTACTTATGGACTAGATACTTAATGTATCAACATCCTAAACTTGTAGGTGTTCTTAAATTTCTCTTCTAAGGTGTCAAATTACCTTGAGACCTCTTACCTCTAAGTTTCTAACTCATGAGACCTTGGTAAAACTAGCCCTTATCTCAATTTGTCCTTTCTACAAAAAGAGAAATTCTTTTTACTTGAAAATTCTCATCTCCTTCTAAATGTATTACTTTACATATTTTGAATCTTGACTTTATTCCTTTTGATTAAAATGCTACTCGCAACCTTACCGAATTGGGAATATTTGAGGATGAACTATCCTCTATTCTAGGTTCTAACTAGAGATCGTAGAATTCTTAACTGTGAAATTCCTCACTCTAATGACCTTGGCAACATTCACCCTTGTCTTAAGAGTGCCCTTGGCCTCATCCTTGAATTAAGGTTTCCCAAATAGTGATATCTAGTAGATATCCACAAGCTTATATGATTCTTTGATCAAACTACTACCAATCATTCATCTTGATCATTACATAGTTTGGATATTTTATGTATACTTAAAACAAGTAAGTGGCAACAAAAAAGAAACAAATTACAAAACTCTACTGAATGGAACATGAAGAAATAAGAAACTTTTAGTATGTTCTATATGCTTGAATGCATATGCATACTAATTTTCTAAACATTTTGGCAGCATAATGACACGATTTTGAAAACTAGAAAAATTATACCAAATAATCAACAAGCAAGTTCCATGATAACGGTGCCAATAGGCACAATCTAACTACAAATAGACCGAAGGGGATTACACACCCTCACAAGTCTTGCAATGCCGACATGCACAATATAACTACAACTAGACCAAAAGTGGACTAAATACCCTGAAAAATTTATATTTCACTCCTCGCTAACCTGTAAGAAAACTACTTACCTGTCCCTTCAAAGAAGAATACATGCAATGCACAGTACGAATCCACATCTTAACTATGTGTCTACTCTAGGTACTATGCAAAATTGCATGCCCTATATGAAATATGATTCAAAAAAAGGAGCAACAATGCATATAAATTGACAAGAGACTTATTTGGAGAAAGTAACTTGCAGGTGTGTGCAAGTGCTGAAGATGGTCTACCCTTCATCAGACTTGTGTGCCAATACTCTTCCAAGAGTCGATGCTTCAAAACAATGCTGAAAGGAGGGTTGTTGATAAGGAAAGAAAAAACTTAAAACTCTGAAGATGATGGGAACTGAAGCCAATGTATGGCATGCAACAACTCTCTTGAAAGAGGTATGAGAGAACTTTCCATGGCAACAAAAATTTCCAAATTAGGATAAGATATGCTCAAGTTATGGTTAAAGACGTGGAAAAGGATGGGTGAACTTGGCTAAAGTAGGAAGCCCTTAACCATGGCAATAACTGAACAATGTCAAAATCGCCCCTCTTCAGGCCAGAATGCTAAAGAAACTATTCTCCAATCCCCAAGCAAGCGCTCAACAGAGCATCAATCCCACATATAGTTTACAAGCCCTGGAGGCACCTTCATATAGGCATTGCACGGGTATCTATTTCAACATAAGAGCATGAGTGAAGCTTTACCTCCATGGTGATCCATGCGTCTGTGTGTGCACTCAAGGATGGCATCACATGGGCATAACCACATATTCAAAGGTGGGGTCGCATGGAGGGCATGATGTGTGTGCTTTGGACATGCACTGGTACACTTTGAACATGCATTGATCACTTTAGAGGCCGGTCCTATGGGATCACTTCTAGAAACCACTTTTTCTATCTGCTACAGGTGGTAGACAATAGGAAAAGCTCCTCCAAAACTTCCCAAAGACCACGAACGCAAATAGAAATGCTCCCGTGATGATGATGAAATGGCCCGAAAAAACACCATGATCTTGCTTGCACTAATACCAATTGTGAGAAAGACTTGATTGATGTGTGTGTGACTCAACTCGCATCCATGTATACCCTCCTGTACTCTAAAAATAGTAATGATGTACTCTAAAAATAGCAATGATCTTGAATAATCTAGTGTGAATATGTGGCCATCATACAGCACTTATTCCCATTACTACCAAACTAATTCTCATTACTATAATCTAAAAAGGTTCTTAGGAAACAATATGATCATTTTTAGAACATCATAAAAAATAACATCTTAAAATAACATTTCTAGAGGTTTGGAAGCACGTGAAAAGATCTTCAAAGAGCCCTCACATTGGTGCACGTCAATCTTCATTGCCTTTATTTTACTTCCTCATGATTTTCTCTTTGAATATCCACCATGAAAGGAGGTTGACATTCATAAAAAATGATCTATCCACGCTACCTATTTAGCTTCATGTTAGAGAGTCATGGAGAGTCATTAATATCTTTGTTACAACACACACCTAAGAACCATGTATGGTAGAAGTAGTGAGAGGGAGAAGATCTTGACTCTCCCCTTTCTTCTATAGGGAGAGGGTCTACTTCTCTTCTTTGTCTTTTGATTTTCGAGCCACACAAAGTTGAAAGGACATGAGTTAAAGAGTAACTTCAAATGAGGATCAAGAACAAACAAGAGAGAGAGAGAGAGAGAGAGATGGGATGCACCTATTACACTTGAAGAGTTCATGAACAAAGAGCATCCTTTCCATGAGCGTTTTGCTACCATGGTCCCAAAGTGAAAGACAATGGAGCTTCATGTTAATCATAAGTATTATTATTTCAATTTTGAAAGGGTCTACATTTGCAAGAAGGAACAAAGGATTTGGGGGCCAAGCTATTGGAGAAAAATCATGCGTATGGAGAGTATGAGATATATATTCCTCATCTTGAAACAAGGAATCCCTCAACTTGCAAGAAAATGTAAGCTTAGGGTAGCTCCAAACTAGCCTTTTGGCATTTTAATATAAATTTCAGAGGCTATTTTGATAAGTAGCCATTTTGGGAAAGGGAAATGAAGAGGTATTTTTTGTATATTGATGGGAAGAATCATGCATACATATAGTATAGTGTATGAAATTCCATTTAGAATAAAGAAATTCAAAAATTGGCTCAGTACACAAAACCCCCTTCCATCACTATTTGAGAAAAAATTCCAGCACATGAATTTAAAAATTTCCCATTCTAGAGGAGGGAAAAGGAGGTGCATTTAGCTATGGATGGATGGGAAAAAGTATACATAATGAGATTAGTCACATGGACTATCCAATGAATCATTAGATTCATGAAAAATATAAGTGAAGGAGGAATTCTACTTCCTCAAAGACCTCCTTTCCACACTTTTTGGAAAAAATTTCAGATGCTAATTTTTGCCAATTTAACTTTTGGGAGTAAGAAAAGAGATAATTTTAAGAGGCTTCCCATGGAATAAAGTATATGTACATGGACTCTTCCCATAAGGAATTAGAAAATCCAAGAAAAATACACATTAGGAGTGGATTAGAAGCTTGCTAAAATCTCCCATTTAACTTTTTGTGTGAAAGTAAAAATCTTGATTTAAGCTTAATTTGGGGACCAAATTAGAATGCATAAAGGGAAGATTTGGTAAGTTAAAAATAGACCTAAGAATCTTCATACTTTACTCTCTGAGATTATGGAGAGAAGTTTAGGATTTTCTTGATAGAAGAATGCTATTGGGCACTTCAAAAATCACATTTTCACACTTTTTCCAGCCCCTTGGAATGAAGCTACACATGTGCTACACTATTTCAAAGGCACTTTGAACAATGGTTTATTTTACTCACACGATTCTAATCTTGATATTAAGGCTTTTAATGATGCAAGTTTGGCAACAAATAAAGATGATCAATGTAGCATGAGTGGCTACATATTAATGATTGGAAATCTGCTTGTATCTTGGAGTTTGAAGAAACAACCAATAGTGGTGCTTTCATCTACAGAAGTAGAGTATCATGTGCTTACAGAATTGACATGTGAAGTATTGTGACTCCAAATGTTATCTGAAGATTTACATCTTCCTTATATAACTCCAAAAAGTTATGGCGACAATATGAGTAGTATACATTTGGCAATTAATACAGTTTTCCATGCACGTACCAAGCATATCGAAGTTCATTACCATTATATTCGTGAGAAGGTAGTATCCAAAGAGATCAACATTTCTTCTATATTTTTAGAAGATCAGCTTGCATATATGATGATAGAAGCTCTTGATGGAGCAAAGATACAAAGATTCAAACACTTGATTGGATTGCTAGAATATTCAAGCAAAGCTTGATAGGGTGAATGTTGCACACTTTTGTTTTTAAGAGAGCCTTTAGTGACTAATCATTCTTTTAGCACTTTATTTATTTTCCAATACTATTGTGAAAAAGCACATTCAACACGGTTTATTGGTTTATGGCTTTTAACTTCAGCCATTCTTTATAAATAAAATAAGATTTTATTGCATGTACAAATAGAAAGCGTAGTTTATCTTTATATAACAACAAGCAATGCAATATAGTTAGATATATACTTTCTCAGCCTTATACAGTTCATAACACTTCTATGTGTCACAATATATTTCTTCTTATCTATAGAATGTGTTCTCTGAGTAAGTACTGTTGTGATTTTGAGTTTATGTATACAGAAAAAATCATGCATATCTCAGAGAGATTTTGTTTTTGTTGCATCTATAAAGCTTCAATTCTTTTTCTATTTATATTTAGTTTTGGTTCTTCAATTTTGTTGTGCTCATAGAACACGTCACAATTAATATGATTCAAAAGTCTTACAAAAGCTTTTGTTCTTCCCTCTGGTGTTGAACCTTCTTCTTCATTGTCTAGAAACCTTAGCATTTTATGAGTTGCAACAACATAAGCTAGTCTTTGCAAATGGACTGTGAATCATAGTTCCAATATTCTACAAGGCTGATATATTTTGATCCAAAGGCTATGATAGAGTAGAAGAGAAGGAGAATATATATATTGCACTACCATTTTGTTATTAGAAACTAGAGAGAGAGAGAGAGAGAGATAAGTGTACATGCTTCCATAGTTTTCTTTTTGCTAGTTACTCTTCTAGTGAGACAAGTTCCATTATGAACTACTATGTTGATAACTAGGATCTATTTGTGAGCTATCATATTACCCCAAATGAGAGAGAGACAGAGAAAGAGAGAGTGAGAGAGGGCTCTCTATAGAGATACATGTGTGAATGCTTTCCCTCCTTTACACCATTTGATAAAGACTGAGAGAGAAAGTACATATCCCTTCTTTTTTTTAATATATCATCACTAATGTATTGCATATATTCGTACTTGGTGCCTCCCTCACCTTGACTTACTCCAATATATTAGATTCTCATTTGAGAGGAATTTTACTACATTCGGGGTAGCCCAAGATACACATAATTGTTGTCAAAGCCCATATGCAAATTGGAGACTATTTTTTTCTCTATGATGATTTCAAGATAATCCATCATCTACAAGATCTCAATGATCGAGATTGTATGAGGTCAAAGTATACTAAGGTGCACATTGAGGAGATCATATTTGTTTGTATATCCACATTGTTTTTGGTGGCAAATCCATCCATATGCGCCACTCCTTACATTTTTTCATGAAAGGCACTAAGTGCTCTTTCTTTAACACCAATAATCTCAAGAGTAATATTTGTATGTGCACAAGAGATACTCTAAGCCCTCATCTTGTATATCCATGCTATTTTTGGTGGAAGATCCATCCATATGTGCCACTCCTTACATTTTGGCATGCAAGGCACTAAGTGCTCTTTCTTTAACACCAATAATGTCAAGAATATTATTTGTATGTGTGCAAGAACTACTCTAAGCCCTGGTCTTGTATATCCACACTATTTTTGGTAGCAAGTCCATCCATACGTGCCAGTCCTTACATTTTGGCATGCAAGGCACTAAGTGATCTTTCTTTAACACCAATAATCTCAAGAATAATATATATATGCGTGCAAGAGCTACTCTAAGCCCTCCTCTTGTATATCCACACTGTTTTTGGTGAAAAATCCATCCATATGCATCACTCCTTACATTTTGGCATGCAAGGCACTAAGTTTTGTTCCTTTTGTGCGAGTGAAGCGAGCTCCCACCCACCCACTCAAGGGTTTCTCCAAGGCTTATGACTAAGGTGATGACCAAGGCATAGACCTTGGCATACCTTGTCATCCGAGTCATGGAACTCACCATTGGTGCCATTGGCTACATGCAAGGGAGGACCTCAATGATCATGGAAGATAGAGGTTCTCGAGACTTTGCGGGAGATCACCCATCCCACTATTGTCCCCCCTAGAGCTTGCTTAACCATGACAATCTCTTGCCACTAAGCTACACACTTATGGTGTCTGAAGAAGGGAAAAGACTAAGGTTAACATTGCCTTGAACATGTTTTGGTCCTCAAAGCTTCATTCTTTGCTTTCAAAGCCTATTTTTGAAGAATTTTTGGGGTGTCTTTTGGAGCCATTTTGGAGTACTTTTGTACATAGTTCTCACTTTTGTGGATACCGCTTATGTATGTCCATGTGGTCATTGATATAGTAGTTATGTTTTTGTATAAAGCCTTTTACATTTGATAAAGAGGGTCATGGTGAGGTTTTCTTAACTGGGAGACACCCAGATGTCGGGGTCTCTTTGGTGATGCAGGTGGAAGACTTACCTAGCCTCTCCATAGGAGATGTATGATATTTGTTCATAGGTGCTCGATAAGCCTAGTTGGCTTCTATTGGGCCAGTACACTCTCGAGTGAGGAGATTCATAGAAAATATATGGTTGGCACTCAGAGTGGAGATGCATATAATGTTCATGATTCTACCTAGGAAAGAATCAGCAACGTGGCAGGAGCAAGAACAAGAAAAAGAATTGTCAACAAAATAAGGGTAGAGGTAAATCAAGGAAGAGGGATATCAAATGCCATTATTTTCATAAGAAAGGACACATGAAGGAAGATTGTTATACATTAAAGAATGCTAAAGGTAAAGGTTAGAATGTTGATGTGCTGACACTTGATAGTATTGTGCCAACTAAGGCTCTTATGGATGATTCTCTTTCCCATGCATGGCAGCTAGATTCTAGTGCTTCTTTCCATGTGACACCACATAGAGAATTCTTCTGTAAATATGTAGCAACGTCTCTTGGTACCATGAGACTTGGTGACTCTTACTAGTGTGAGGATGTGGGGATTGGAGATGTGGTTGTGTAGTTCATTGATGGTACAAAATTTGCTATGCATAATGTATGCCATGTACCATGTACCTCAGTTATCATGCAGTTTGATGTCAATTGGTCAACTTGATGACCTTGGGTACAAGGTGGCCTTCTATGCTCTGTCCTTTGGTATATCAAAGGGCAATATGGTTATTGCAAACAGTTCGTTGCAATGGGCGACTTAGATCTAGTCCAAATGGATGTGAAAACTGCTTTCTTGTATGGAGATCTTACAGATGAGATCTATATGGAACAACTAGAGGGTTATGTAGTTCCTAGCAAGGAAAGTCTAGTTTGTAAGCTCAAGAAGAGCTTGTATGGACTTAAATAGTCCCTTAGACAATGGTACCAAAAGTTTGATGCTTTTATGAAGTCTCAAGGCTATTCTCCAAGTAATGAGGATTATTGTCTCTACACAAAGATATGCTTAGATTGTAGCTTGATATGCTTGATACTTTATGTCGATGATATGTTGATTGTTGGGAAGTCCTCTTATGACTTGTCAATTCTCAAAAAGAAGTTGAGTCAGACATTTGATATGAAGGATTTGGGGGATGCCAAACATATTCTTGGCATGCGCATTACTTGTGATAGGAGTCAAAGATGCATATACTTTTTTCAAAGTGAGTACATATTTAAAGTACTTTGTAGGTTCAATATGCAGGGTGGAAAGGCATTGAGTAAACCTTTACCCACATATGTGAAATTGAGCAAGGATGATTGCCCCAAAATAGATGAGGAAAAGGAATTCATGACCAAAATTCCCTATCAGTTTGTTGTTGGTAGTCTCATGTATGCTATGGTAGCTACGAGAGTAGACATTGCATTTGCATTGGGAGTTGTGCACAGATACATGTCTAATCATGCAAAGAAACATTAGGAAGCAGTCAAGATGATTTTGAGATATCTGAGTGGCACTAAGGACACGGGTCTATGCTTAGGTAGAGGGAAAGCATCCATTATTGGTTACACAGATTCTGTCTATGTTGGTTGTGTAGACAATTGTAAGTCTACATCAGGGGGATTTTTCATTTTGCTAGAGGTGCTATCTCTTGGAGATCTTGCCTTCAAGAATGTATAGTTGTTTCCACCATAGAAGTAGAGTATATTGTAGCAAGGGAGGCTTTTAAGGAAGCATTGTGGCTCTCTCCTCTTGCTTGTGATATGGATTTACCTCAACATTTACCTCGTTTGCTTAGTGATACTCAGAGTGCCATTGCTTTGGCTAAGAATCCAGTCTATCGTGCAAAGACCAAGCACATTGAGGTGAGGTATCACTTCATTAGAGATTTCTTAGCCACTGAGTGCATTATTTTGAGAAGGTTTGCACTCACGATAATGCTACAGATGCTTTAACTAGAGCTGTTACCATAGGATAGCTTTCGACACTGTTGTCACTTGATGGGGGTTACTTGATGCATGATCTTACAGAGTCACTTGTACACTGTGTAACATGCCCAT